>SKCR01008996.1:0-56899 GCA_019454045.1 Zanthoxylum bungeanum | reverse complement strand
AGAAGTAAGGGGAAACGTGGACAGAAGCATTTTAAAGTTTAGGGTTTCATGAACCTTTTTTTTTTTTTTTTTTTTTAAATGCAAAAATTTTGTTATTTGCTGTTTAACCCCTAGAATTTAATTTAATTATCAAATTATTAGCCCAATATTTATGATATCTGTTAGTGTACCCGATATTATTCCCAAATCGATTTAATCTTAAAAATTCATAAGTATTTCATTTCAGCTCCGTTTTTGACGATTCTCACGCCGAAAATTTTAATTTTCATGCAGAATTTATCAAAAATTCCTCTCATCTACTTTGACATTTTTAAATTACATCATTAAATATTCCGAACCCTAGCCTATTTCTACTGGTCGCGTACTCAAAAATTAAATAATTTATTCAAATCACTATACGATTTTACAACCTTCAAAGAGGTGTTACTGTTGGGGTTTTATAGGGAATACGCGGTAACGCAGCGGAACGCGGAAAATCAATATTTTCCAATTTTCAATAATTTTTCTTGGATCAATTAAATAAACTTATTTATTTAATTACACAATACTTAAAAGTTGAATTTTAACTCAAGAAATCAAATTTCTTGAAAATTAGTTCCAAATTAGTTCATTTTAGTCCTCAAATTGTCAAATACAATTTTGGATGATTCCAAATTAGTTCTAAAATGATTTCCATCTTGTCTAATACATCAAAAACAAATTGCAACAAAATCCCCAATGTTTTTGAAATTGCCGAACAGTCTATTAATTTTCAATTTTTGCAATTTGATCAATTTTTGTTCAAAATATATTAAGATCAAATCCAATCAACCCAAAATTTAATATGCATCATATACACACCATAATACATCACATAAATGAAAAGCCCCAAATTTGGAAAGGGTTATGAACACTAATTTTCTAAATTTTCCAATTGACCAAATTACGCCAAATTAATTAAATCCAACACTTTAATTCAATCTTTACTACACCAAACAAGTCTCACCACAATGAAACAACTCAAGAATAATTCTAGGTCATCAGTGTGTTGGGGTTGGTGCTCAGAGCGCCAATTCCGGTTGTATTTCTTTATGAATACTACTCTAAAACGTTATTATTATAAATAATATATGCAGTTTCTATAATATAATGTATCTTTTAGAATGGTAAAGACGTAATGACCTTAGAATGACTAGTTATGGTACTGTTGTAAAAGCGTCGCAACTGACAATGAGTTGTATCATGACGTTATCATTCTTAGACTGTTCATGGTCAAGGTTTACACTACTTGGTGAGTATAGTAAACCCTTTGAGACCGGTACTTGTCGTATACTGGAATATATGATTCCAATGGTTTTCTCAATGAACCATAAGTCTTGGAGACTAGTATAGATGTGTAGGTGTTTATAGCGGATAAACACTGAACGACTCACTGAAGATTCTTAATGGATGGTACACCAACGTCAATAAGAATCTTATCTGAGTGAGTCAGCACTGTGATTCTTAGACTTGAGATGCCACTGTGGGCACATGAGACATCTTCTACACTTAGATGTCAGTCATGTCACCGATCTATTAAGATCAGACCTCCGCATGTTCGTTGGGTGTAGAAAGATCCTCAGGGTCTCCAGTGTGTATCGAGATAGGATCCGTCAGTTCTGTGTATCAGAGCATAGGTAGTCCATATGATTAGCAATCAGATAAAAACCATGGGCTCGTGGTACAATTTAGAATTTAGTTCTAAATGTTCTTTTTGAGATTGCTAATAGAATAGTCGACTGGATAATCCCTATAGAGATTTGACGTTTACATCTATATCTCTGGGATTTATCCGGATACCTGTGACAGAGGAATTACATTTGCCATGACCTCGACCTGTATGATTCAGACGAGTTTATATGTGATCGTCATAATTTACGGATGGATAAATTATGGACACGAAATTGGATTTCGTGACGGATATGCCTGAATCTAGAGAGTCTCACTAATGAAATATCTCGTAGAGCACTTGGGCAACATTTATAAATAATATTAATTATTTATAAAGTCGTTTAAAGGTTAAATGAAAAATACATATGTAGAGACCCGATAGTCATTTCCTTAATTTTTGTGTATTTGCATTTAAAATTAGATTAATTCAAATACACTTAATTAATTGTCAAATTGAGATATTTGACTAATATTATAAAATATAATTTATATATGTATTTGATATTTATTGTAAATATATTTAATATATTTAATATATTTATATTTAATTAATTAATTAATTAATTAATTGTTAAATGATTAAATTAATTAAAATATAAAATCTTAAAGTTATGATACAAGAAAAGAGTCTAGATTTTCTCTTAGTAGAAGAGACTGATCCTTTCACCTATAGAGAATCGATGTTGGACATCGACTCCGTGAAATGGCAAACTGCCATGAAGTCTGAGATAGACTCAATGTATGAGAATCAAGTTTGGGACTTGGTTCCGCTTCCCGAAGGAATTGTTACCATCGATTGTAAATGGGTTTACAAAAGGAAGCGCGGGTCTGACGGTAAGGTTGAAACTTACAAGGTCCGATTGGTAGCAAAAGGTTACAAGCAGCGACCTGGCGTCGACTACAATGAAAGTTTTTCACCATTAGCAATGCTTAAGTCTATTCGGATTTTGCTTTCTATAGCTGCGTATCTTGACTACGAGATTTGGCAAATTGATGTCAAAACGGCTTTTCTAAATGGATTTCTTAATGAAGAAATCTACATGGAACAACCGGAAGTTTTTGCGTCCAGCGAAAACTCGGGTATGGTGTGTAAGCTTAAGAAGTCCATTTATGGACTTAAACAAGCTTCACGAAGTTGGAATCTTCGATTCGACGAGATTATTAGATCGTCTGGTTTTCTCAAGAATTCAGAAGAATCCTGCATGTATCAGAAGGCTAGTGGGAGCATGGTCATATTTTTAGTCCTATATGTTGATGACATCCTAATCATTGGGAATGATTTAGGTATGTTACAAAGCGTCAAAGGGTACCTCTGTAAAAATTTCTCCATGAAGGACCTGGGAGAAACTTCCTATGTTTTAGGGATAAAACTCTATAGAGATAGAAAAATAAGGCTGATTGGGTTATCCCAATCAACGTACATCGATAAGATCTTGGAACGGTATAATTTTGGTAACTGTAAGACATCAAACATACTGTTCAGACATGGGATTCATCTTTCAAAGAAAATGAATCCACAAACAGAAGATGAGAATGTTAGAATGTCTAACCAGCCTTATGCTTCATGTTTGGGTAGCATAATGTATCCCATTTTATGTATAAGGTCTGATATCAGTTTCGCTGTTAGCGTAACTAGCAGATATCAGTCCAATCCAGGTAATGAACATTGGATGGCCATTAAACATATCCTCAAGTATCTTAAAGGTATTAAGGATATGTTAATAATTTATGGAGGAAACGAACCGCAAGTTAACGGATATACGGATTTCGATTTCCAATCGGATCCCGATGATAGAAAGTCTACATCTGGATTCGTATTTACCCTTAACGGAGGTGCAGTTTGTTGAAAGAGTTCAAAACATGGATCAACAGCAGATTCCACCACTGAGGCGGAATATATTACAGCTTCTGAAGTTGCAAAAGAGGCTATGTGGATAAAGAACTTTGTCACATAATTGGGAGTTGTCCCAAGTATCGATAATGCGATTCTGTTATACTGTGATAATACTAGAGCCATTGCGCAAGCAAAGGATCCGAGGGCGCATCAGAAGTCGAAGCATGTGGAACACAGTACCACATCATTCAAGAGATTGTGTCGCAATGGGATATTGTCATGTGCAAGGTACCGAGTGAAGATAATGTAGTAGACCCGCTGACGAAGGCCATACCTCCGAAGTTGTTTGATAAACACGTGGAGTCGATGTGTATTAGATACAATCGTTATTGGCACTAGAGCAAGTGTGAGTTTTTGTTGGGGTTGGTGCTCAGAGCGCCAATTCTCGGTTGTATTTCTTTATGAATACTACTGTAAAACGTTTTTATTATGAATAATATATGCAGTTTCTATAATATAATGTATCTTTTAGAATGGTAAAGACGTAATGACCTTAGAATGACTAGTCATGGTACTGTTGCAAAAGCGTCGCAACTGACATTGAGTTGTATCATGACGTTGTCATTCTCAGACTGTTCCTGGTCAAGGTTTACACTACTTGGTCAGTATAGTAAACCCGTTGAGACCGGTACTTGTCCTATACTAGAATATATGATTCCAATGGTTTCTCAATGAACCATAAATCTTGGAGACTAGTATAGATGTGTAGGTGTTTATAGCGGATAAACACTGAACGACTCACCGAATATTCTTAATGGATGGTACACTTACGTCAAAAATAATCTTATCGGGTTGAGTAGCACTTGTGATTCTTAGACTTGAGATGCCACTGTGGGCACATGAGACATCTTCTACACTTAGATGGCAGTCACATCACCGATCTATTAAGATCAGACCTCCGCCTGTTCGTTGGGTGTAGATAGATCCTCAGGGTGTCCTGTGTGTATCGAGAGAGGATCCGTCAGTTCTGTGTATCAGAGCATAGGTAGTCCATATGAGTAGCAATCAGATAAAAACCATGTGCCCGTGGTACAATTTAGAAGTTAGTTCTAAATGTTCGTTTTGAGATTGCTAATAGAATAGTCGACTGGATAATCCATATAGAGATTTGATGTTTACATCTATATCTCTGGGATTTATCCGGATACCTGTGGCGGAGGAATTATACATTTGCCATGACCTCGACCTGTATGATTCAGCGAGTTTATCCGTGATCGTCATAATTTACGGGTGGATAAATTATGGACACGAAATTGGATTTCGTAGCGGATATGCCTGAATCTAGAGAGTCTCACTAATGAAATATACTCGTAGAGCACTAGGGCAACATTTATAAATAATATTGATTATTTATAAAGTCGTTTAAAGGTTAAACGAAAAATACATGTGTAGGGACCGATAGTCATTTCCTTAATTTTTGTGTATTTGTATTTAATATTAGATTAATTCAAATACACATTAATTAATTGTCAAATTGAGATATTTGACTAATATTATATATATATATATAAATGTATTTGATATTTATTGTAAATATAATACATATATTTAATATATTTGTATTTAATTAATTAATTAATTATTTAATTGTTAAATGATTAAATTAATTAAAATATAAATATCTTAAAGTTATGATATTTGTTTTAATGACCAAGTTGCAATTGTTGACTAAGTTGAAAATGTCATTAAAGTGTAATGATCATTATTAACAAGTTGGCAAGTTGAACTTTAATAAAGCAAAAAATAAAATATCTTGATATTTGGTATATACCAAATTCGGCCAAGGCCAAATTGATAGGGTATATATTGTTTTGTTTTTCATTAGGGTTTCATAACCATCAACACTTATCAAAATAACTCCATTAAAAGAAAACCAAAGAAGCTTGGGAGAAAAGAAGAGAAAATAAAGGAAAGCTTGGAATTTAGTATGTTTTTCAAACTTGCTATTAGAGAAGAAAATGTTCCTTGTGTTCTAGGGTTCATGCTACGAGTTTCTTATGTTTTTCTATTCTTTATTCTTTTTGTTTTTGGTGGATGGAAGTTTGATAATGGGGTTGAGCATGTATTAAGTTCATAAGATGTTAACTAGCATTCTTTTGAAAGTTTAAGAAACTTGTTGCTAATCTAGAGTTTTTGACCCACTCTTAAATGACCTAGATTTGATCTATAGTTATTTCATTGTGTTGAGACTTGATTTGAATGGAAGAAACATGATTGAAGTATTGGATTTAACCAATTTGGTCTAATTTGTCCAATTTCAAGAAATTGAAAACTTAGTTTTTAAGACCACTTCAAAATTTGGGTCTTTTCATTTATATGGTGTATTTGGATGTGCATATGATGCATGTAAAATATTGGGTTGATTGGATTTTATCTTAATGTGTTTTGAACATTGGAAGTGCAAAATGCACATTAACCCACTATTATATGGCTCTCGGCCTTGGGCTAAATTTTGGGAAATTTATGTTGCAACTTGAATTTCTATATGTATGACATGTTAAATTCATATATGTAATGATTTAGAATTATCCAAAATCGTTTCGAACAATTTCGGATTAAAATAAACAAAATGCTTGGTTTAGGGGTAATTCGATAAATTTACATAAATTTGATTTATAGTGTTTTATTTCATAATTTGATTATTGGATAATATAATAAATAAGTTTATTTTATTTATCCGAAAAAAGTTTTGAAATCGAAAAATTTGATTTTCCCCCTGTTCCGATGCGTTACCGGATATCCGCAATAAAACCCCTACATAGTGAGAACTCTAGAATGGTAACATGATTATCAAATAATCAAAAGTGAGCTTTTGAAACCATTTCAAGCTTACTTTATTATCATACATGCTTTCATCTTTCAAATAAGTTCACAACCATTTAATCACAAACTAAGAGTGTAGAGACAACATCCTACCAACACATGTTCAAGCTAAGCATGATAGAAACAATTTCTTAGTTGAAAAAGTTTAAGAAAAAACTTACAAAATCCAGTACTTTCAAGCTTTTTCTTCTTGTTCTTCAACTGTGCTCTCAACTTTCTTTTGTAAATATTTGGTAGCTTAACCTAAATGAATGAAAAAGAAACAAAATAATTTATACTCCCTATTTAGCCCTTGGACGAAATTTTGGGAAGAAAAATAAATATCTAGATTTTTTTTTAATTAATTCAAGTTATTCCACTTATGTATTTGATCACTATAACATTTAATGATTTACAACAAGTCAAATTAATCAACTAAAGTCATTTCCTAAAGTAATCATAACTTAAGATATTTATATTTTAATTAATTTAATTATTTAATAATTACATAATTAAATAATTATTTAAATACAAATATTTTAAATATATGTATTATATTTACTTTAGATATTCAACTACATATATATTTATGATATATGTCAAATATCACAATTTGACATTTAATTAATGTGTATTTAATAAAATCATTCATTAATACAAATACACATTAATTAGGAAATGACCAATAGGTCCCTTTGCATGTATTTTTCGTTTAACCGTTAAACGACTTATAAATAATCAGTATTATTCATAAAAGTTGTCTTAGTGCCCTACGAGTATATTTCATAGGTGAGACTCTCTAGATTTAGGCATATCCATCACGAAATCTAATTTCATGTCCATAATTTACCCACTCGTAAATTATGACCACCACGGATAAACTAGCTGAATCATACGGTCGAGGTCATGGATATGTTTAATTCCTCTGTCACATGTATCCAGATATAACCCAGAGATATATATGTAAATGTCAAATCTCTATAGGGATAATCCCGTCTACGTCTCTATTAGCAATCCTAAAAACAACGCTTAGAACTTCCTTCTAAAGTGTACCACAGGCCCATGGTTTTTATCTGATTGCTAATCATATATGGACTACATATGCTCTGTACACAGAACTGACATATCATATCTTGACACACACAGGACACCTTGATGATCTGTCCACATCCAACGAACAGACGAAGGTCTGATCTAAATAGATCGGTGACGTGACTGCCATCTAAGTGTGGAAGATGTCTCATGTGCCCACAGTGGTATCTCAAGTCAAAGAATCACTTATGCTACTCAACCCGAGAATATTCTTATTGCCGTTGGTGTACCATCCATTAAGAATCTTCTCTGAGTAATTCAATGTTTATCCGTTATAAACACCTACACGAGTCTCCAAGACTCATAGTTCATTGAGAAGCCATTGGAATCATATATTCCAGTATACGGCATGTACCAGTATCAATGGGTTTACTTTACTGACCAAGTAGTGTAAACCTCGACAAGGAACAGTCTAAAAATGAAAACGTCATGATACAACTCAATGTCAGTTGCGACGCTTTTACAACAGCATCATGACTAATCATTCAAAGGTCAATTTTGTATTTACCATATGAAGAGAGCTATTACATTATAGAAACTGCTTATTTTATTAATAATACAATGTTTACATGAGTATTTACAAGGAAATACAACAGAGAGTTGGCGCTCTGAGCACCAACCCCAACAGTTACAGCCTCCTCTCATTTCTTTAACTAAAAAGTTATGGGTACTTAGCTTTCATCTCTCCCTCTGTTTCCCATATTGCTTCTTTGAACTTCTGGTTCCTCCAACGAATGTTAGTAGCTTAATTTATGGCCAAAATACTAAGAGCTATTCGGTACATGATAGAAAAATACTCGCGTACTGGAATTGTAAATATTTCGTTTAGTTATCAAAAAATTATTTTATGGATACTTATACACTCATGCATAATTTTTGTAGGAAACGATTTTCTAGCGCAGTGGAAGAAACTTAGGCATCCGGCATCAACCTTGAAAATTTGTATACTCTCTTCCTCTTTCGCCGAATCTACCCCAGTGTTCTACTCACTATTTCGTATTGTTTTTGAAGTTTTTAACAACACTGAACATGTTGGGGTTGGTGCTCAGAGCGCCATTCCCGGTTGTATTTCTTTATGAATACTTCTGTAAAACGTTATTATTTTGAATAATATATGCAGTTTCTATAATATAATGTATCTTTTAATATGGTAAAGACGTAATGACCTTAGAATGACTAGTCATGGCGCAGTTGCAAAAGCGTCGCAACTGACATTGAGTTGTATCATGACGTTGTCATTCTCAGACAGTTCCCGGTCAAGGTTTACACTACTTGGTCAGTATAGTTGTGGACGCAGATTTAGATCAAGGCCACAATCGAGATTTTCTTTCTGTAGGGCGCGATTGAATCCTGCAAATAAATAAAGCGAATAAGGAGTGATCTGCCCACCGGTGTGGTGGGGACCGTGTGCACTCCGACGCTCAAGTTAGCCTATGTAGTGATGAAGTAAGATAAATAAATTAAGGTCTGATATATACCTTAATCTAGGTTTATGGGCCGTGAGGGCGGTCAATCGTAGAAATGTCTAGATTTCGGTGTCTAATGGCTTTTCGATCCCCTTTCTTGTCTTCCTTTCTTCTTTTATAGGCTTCTCCCCTGAATCTGCCCGTTGGAGTCGACTTTATTGAGGGTTTAATTCAGATATTTCATGATAGATAACTGAAGATCTCATCTTCTTCCCATAACTCTCGATCTTAATGGCTACATTTATGTGTCTGTTTCTTTTAGCTTTGTAACTGGTGTCCGTTGATATGCATAACATCTTTAGGTATGGGCTCAATCGGTTGATGGGCTTTTGGCTTCGTCGTGAGATGTCGTTTTTGCCCTTGGGTCAATTTTGGCCCAAACAGTTGTCCCTACTCTCCAAGTCTGGTAGTCCTAGGCTTGAAGAGTATCTGTCATGTCGTATGAATCTTTATGAGTAGCTTTATATGTCTGTACCACGATGGTTTAGGAATAAATTTGATTTGGGTGTCGCAGAGTGCTAATGAAATGCCATGGGTTTATCCTTGGTTGGGGTAAACTCCAAATCCATATTAAGCATGATTGAATCCACTTTTTAATACGTCGTGTGAATTGGGAATGCCTTTCGCTCTGTCGAGGAAGATGGGGGTCTCTGGTTGACCAAACTGTATATTTGGGAGGAGCTTTATTTGACACACTCGTATGAGATGTGGTTATCATATTCTGATCTGGAATTGACACAAATTCTATGGGGATGACCCCTCAGGCTTTTACCCGACTTGGTCGTATGAAGAGTGGATATCAGTGCCTATATTTGACTCGACGTGAGTTAAACGGGTATGTCCTGTTGGCTTAGTCCGTAAGACTTCAACTTTTGACTCTACATGAATCGAACTGGGGGGATGTCCCCTGTCGACTGAACCGAGAAATTGTTCAGGGGCAATTTTCACTCGACATTGTCGTATGAGAGAGTGAGTAGCAAATTTCATCGACTCGTCATGAGTCAATCGGGGGATGTCCCCTGTCGACTGAACCGGGAAGTGATTCAGGGGCGATTTTCACTCGACATTGTCGTATGAGAAGAGTGAGTAGCAAACTTCATCTGACTCGTCATGAGTCAATCTGGGGGATGTCCCCTGTCGACTGAACCAGGAAGTGGTTCAGGGGTGATTTTCACTCGACATTGTCGTATGAGAAGAGTGAGTAGCAAATTTCATCTGACTCGTCATGAGTCAATCTGGGGGATGTCCCCTGTCGACTGAACCGGGAAGTGATTCAGGGGCGATTTTCACTCGACATTGTCGTATGAGAAGAGTGAGTAGCAAACTTCATCTGACTCGTCATGAGTCAATCTGGGGGATGTCCCCTGTCGACTGAACCAGGAAGTGGTTCAGGGGTGATTTTCACTCGACATTTTCGTATGAGAAGAGTGAGTAGCAAATTTCATCTGACTCGTCATGAGTCAATCTGGGGGATGTCCCCTGTCGACTGAACCAGGAAGTGGTTCAGGGCGATTTTCACTCGACATTGTCGTATGAGAAGAGTGAGTAGCAAACTTCATCTAACTCGTCATGAGTCAATCTGGGGGATGTCCCCTGTCGACTGAACCAGGAAGTGGTTCAGGGGTGATTTTCACTCGACATTGTCGTATGAGGAAGAGTGATAGCAACTCATCTGACTCGTCATGAGTCAATCTGGGGGATGTCCCCTGTCGACTGAAGGAAGTGGTTCAGGGGGATTTTCACTCGACATTGTCGTATGGAAGAGTGAATAGCAACTTCATATAATCGACATGAGTCAATCTGGGGGATGTCCCCTGTCGACTGAACCTTGAAGTGGTTCAGGGGGATTTCACTCGACTTTTCGTATGAGACGAGTGAATACCAAATTTCATCTGACTCGTCATGAGCTAAATCTGGGGGATGTCCCCTGTCGACTGAACCTTGAAGTGGTCAGAAGCGATTTTCACTCGACTCTGTCGTATGAAGAAGAGTGAGTAGCAAACTTCATCTGACTCGACATGAGTCTCTGGGGGATGTCCCCTGTCGACTGAACCTTGAATGTGTTCAGGAAGGATTTCACTCGACTCTGTCGTAAAGAGAAAGTGAATACCATAACTCAGATATAACTCGACATGAGTCTCTTGGGGGATGTCCCCTGTCGACTGAACCTTGACGTGGTTCAGGAAGGATTTCACTCGACTCTGTCGTAAAGGACGAGTGAATACCATAACTCAAATATAACTCGACGTGAGTCATCTGGGGGATTCCCCAGTTCGACATTCTCCATGCCGTAATACTTTGACCCAGTTCAACTGTTATTAATGCAAACCTATCGCGGTTTACGAGGAGTTTTTGGCGGGAATATGGCGCCAAATTGAGTATGGGTCTATAAAGGGGCATGGGCGTTTCACTTCTCCTCATATGGGAAGTCGAGTAAGGAGAGCTCTCAAGTGTTTCTCAAGGTATTCTTCATTAACTTCCTCTTGTTCTTCAATTCTTTTAAGTGTTCATTGCAATTCAAGCTGTTCTTAGGTTACTTTGGCTGTTTGATCTTTGGGTTAGTGTGTTTAGCTTAAGAATCGTGTTGTGGTTTTTGATCTTCAAGGGGTAGATTACTAGAGAGTTTAATTGTTTATATGTATGTTGTTTGGAAAATGTCGAGTGGAGAGTCTCTAGGCAGCTTGGGAGCCAAAATAGATAGTTATGTCGAATCATCGAGTGAAACTGAGGAGGAGGTAACGTACAAAGACTGGTCGTACGAGAAACTGATTGAGAAAGGTGTAGTTACCCTGGCCATGTCTCCTCGGGAGACTCCTACTGAGGCAATACCTTTAAGATCAATTCCTGCAATTGAGGAGCCGAGTGACTTCCTTGCACCAGTGAGCCTACCAACTTATTATCCAGGAATCCAGCTAGTCGTATGACTGGGAAAATGCTGAGGGAACTCAGTTGTATGTACAGATTTCCTGAATCTCTAGAACTCCGAGTGCCTTCGTCGACTGAGAGAATTGACTACAAGGTCGCGGGGTGGATAGGTTTCTACGTTCGTCCGTTTAAAGTAGGATTGAGGTTTCCAATCCCCAGACTGGTCTGGGAAGTGTTGAACCATTTTAAAATTGCTCCGTCTCAACTGATGCCAAACGCATGGAGGATTCTATTGTCGATTGAGTGCTTAGCCTTCGAGTTGGGTGTACTCTTCGAGGTAAATGATGTTCATGTTAGAGACATATTACTAAAGGAGCATCTGAAAGAGAAAGGGAGATATACAATGATTCTTCGACAAAGAAAGAAGCCTCTAGTCGTTGGATTGCCGACTAATGATAGGGGAAACTGGCAGTCCTACTACTTCTTCGCAAGGGGTGAGGGTATATTTGGTTTGACTGGGGCTGGTCGAATCCCAGAGTTTTGGTGTTTGTCGAGTGAGTGAAGTTCTTTTCTAAGTTTTAGGTTATAACGTGGTTTGTGTCTTTGAATAATCAAGGGTTTGTCGTTGCAGATCCACTCCTGAACAAATCGTTCCTCTCAATGTTCGCTCCACCTCAAACGTCGAAGCGATTCTATCTTTGCAAGACGACGTAAGGAATGCAAGGCCATCTTAGAGGAGAAGAGATTAAGGGCGACTCCACTGTGGAGGAAATCTATCAGTGCGAAGGTAAAGTTCTGGCCCTCTCTAACGACGTTTTGGCCGTGATAAACTGTAGGTGGTCGATTCAAAAATTGTATGGGGGAATAAAAATATCGAGAGCCCTTAAAAATTGAGGAATTTTCATGCGCAGAGAGATGATGTCTGGTCCATTCACAGTAGCTTCACTCGACGAAATGAAGAGCAGAAAAGGTCGACGGAAACTGAAGAAGAGAGGACTAGAGGTCGAAAGAGAAACTGGCACCCACATCAAGAGATGATTTCGAGTGGGGGTGTCGTAGAAAAAGGGAAGTCGATAGGCATTAATCATCTGAGAAGAAAGGAAGTCTGTCGCAGAGGTAGAAACTGAAGAGGATTCTGATACCCTTATACTGAAAGTTCCAAAGGAGTCGACGGCAATTTCAGACCCTTCAAGCATCGATTCATTCGTTGAGGGTTTCTACTCCAAGGGGATGAAGTAAGACTGGCACAGATTGGCCGGCGGAGGCCATGAAAAAAGCCATCGCTCTAAACTATCAAGTGAGTATCTATATTCTTTTTTTTTTTTTTTTTTTTTTTTTTTTTATCGAATGTTGCTCTGATTTGAATGTCGTAGGCCCTGGAATGTAGCTTGTTTCTTGCGGAAAAACGCTGAATCCACCAAAAGAGGGTCAAGGAGCTAGAGAAGGGTTTATCAGTTGTGAAGAAGGAGTCGTCTGAATTGAGGTCTGGACTAGTCGCTTCGCAGAGAAAGGAGAAAGTTCTCGAGAGGGAGCTGAAGGAAGTGAAGGCTAGCTTGAAGCTGGAAAAGGAAACTGCCGAGTTAACGATTGAAGGTTACAAGGAGGGTTTCAATAATTTGAAGAAGGAGAACGAGTTGCTGTTGGAACAAATGGAGGATATTGCAATCGACTCCATGATGAAGAATAGATACGATTTGATGCAAGAATTCCTTGCTGGAAAACATGTCGACTGGAAGCCAGAGAAATGGATGAAGGAATATGAAAGGCGCGCCGCTGGAATTTCCTCGTCGTCAGAAGAAGAAGATGTAGAAGTAGGAACAGAGGTAGAGATGGGGAAGGTTGAAGCTGAGCTAAATCCAATCGAGGTAGAAGCGATGATGGAAGTTGAGAAGAACACAGAAGTAGAAGAAGAAAATGCGGCACAAATCGCTGTCCATTCTGAACCGGTATATACGGAGGGTGAAGGAGACGTTCCTACCAGCCAACCAGCAACGACGGATGCAGACGGAGCTGACGATTGATGTCGAATTGTTCAGAAATTATCTATAACTTTTTGATAAAACTTGTACTTAGAATTTGTTAGGATGGAACAAGGTTGTAACTTGAATCATTTTGTATATTGAAATGACGAATGGTTTTATGCTTCGAATGTGGAGAATGGAACAAGAATCTATTGGAAAGTTTTATTGCAATTTGTCGAACAACTTCTACAAATTTTATTTCTCTACTGACAGAATGATAAAGAAAGTAGACTGGTAAATAACTAATTGGCAAAACATCAAAATTACCGGATAAATTTCTTAAGGTGCATCGCATTCCAACTGTTTCGGATTGGATTCCCTCTTTGGTTTCCAACTTGTAGGCTCCTTCCCAACAACTCTAACAATTTGATAAGGGCCTTCCCAATTTGGGCCCAGCTTCCCATCTCCACCTTCCTTCGTGTTCTGAAACACTCTACGTAGGACCCAGTCTCCAGAAGTGAATGTCCGAGTCCTGACATTTTTGTTGAAGTACTTAGAGATTTTCTGTCGATAAGCAGCCAGTCGAATGGATGCGTTGTCTCTTGTCTCATCAATCGTGTCGAGATTGAAGTTCATCAGTGTTGATTACTTTCATCGTCGAGCCATTGGCATCGTGCAGAGGGATGAGTTCCTCTGTTGGAATTACTGCTTCCGTACCAAAAGCCAAGGCGAAAGGAGTTTCGCCTGTTGAAGATCTGGTCGTAGTACGATATGACACAAGACTCCTGGTAATTCCTTCCGCCCATGCGCCTTTAGCCTTCTCCAATCTCTTCTTCATCGTGTTAATGATTGTCTTATTAGACGACTCTGCTTGACCATTTGATTGTGGAAAGCGTGGTGTGGAAAGTTCAAATTGATGCCCCAGTTCCTGCAAAAATTTTGAAAATGATGGCTAATGAATTGTGAGCCATTGTCCGTTACAATTTCCTTTGGTATGCCGAATCGACATATGATATTCTTCCATATGAACGTTTGAACTCCTTGTCGCGCACCTGGCATAAGCTTCTGCCTCTATCCATTTCGAGTAATAATCTGTCATAACGAGCAAGTAAACACGTTGGCCCGGTGCTACTGGGAGTTTTCCAACATGTCCATGCCCCATTTCATGAATGGCCAAGGGGACAGAATTGGATTCAACCTTTCAGGAGGTAGATGGGAAACAGGTGCGAATCTCTGGCACTTGTCGCATTTTTTGGTGAATTCAACAGAATCTTGTCTCATTGTCGGCCAGTAATAACCTGTCGAATGGGCTCGAAGAGCTAGACTTCTACCGCCAGAGTGGTTCCCACATTCCCCCTCATGCAACTCGGATAACACATGTTGAGCTTCATCATCTGCCAGGCATTTCAAATACGGGCCCTGAAAATGACCTTCTCAGTAACTGACCTTCAAATATCACAAACCTGGCTGACTGTCTCTGCAATTTCCTAGCCTCTACCCTGTCGTCTGGAAGCTGTCCACTTTGTAAATATTGATGATAGGAATCATCCAATTGTCGTCTGAGCTGATACTAGCTAAAATTTTCTCTTCCTTCCAGATTGCTGGCCAATTCAAATAAACTACGGGAATTGACCGTGGTTCGTCTCCTTCCATACTCGATCCCAGGGTTGCCAAAGCATCTGCTTGGGAGTTCTCGCTCCTTGGTACTTGGGTTATTGAGAACTTGTCGAATGCAATTCGGATATCATTTACCTTCTGTAAATAGGAAGCCATCGCCAATCCCCTTGCATGATAAGATCCCTTGATTTGATTGACGATCAACTGAGAATCTGATGTTTTCGATCTCCCTCGCACCTAATTCCTTTGCCAATAATAATCCCGCGATCAAAGCTTCATATTCGGCTTCATTGTTTGTTACTCTGAAACCGCATTTAACAGCCTGTTGCATAATGTCGCCTGAAGGAGAAGTAATTACCATTCCAAGACCGCATCCCTTCTTATTACTTGATCCGTCCACCGCTAATTTCCAAGGATTTGCCGGCTGAATTGAATTTATTTCAGCTTCAGCTGCTGCCATCATACTGGGTGTGAAGTCGGCAACAAAGTCGGCCAATGCTTGTGATTTAATAGCAGTTCTCGGCTTGTAGTCTATGTCGTGCTCCCCTAACTCAATTGCCCACTTCATCAGTCTTCCAGATAGCTCAGGTTTGTGGAGAATGCTCCTCAAAGGGTATGTCGTGTACACTGTGATTGCATGTCCCTGGAAATAGGGTCTAAGCTTTCTTGCGGCTGTGACAAGTGCGAAGACCAATTTCTCCATTAGCGGGTAGCGAGTCTCTGTCCCCAGCAATGCCTTGCTACTTACGTAGTAGACTGGTTGTGACCCCTGATTCTTCTCTTATTAAAACTCCACTGACCGCGTGCTCTGAGACCCCCAAATAAAGGTAGAGCCTCTCATGGGCTAGCGGCTTTGACAGCAGGGGCGGTGTGGTCAAATATTGCTTGAGCTGCTTCAGTGCTCTTCACAAGCAGCAGTCCATTCGAACTTTCCTGCTTTTTTCAAGGCAGTGAAGAATAGAAAACTTTTATCTGTAGATTTAGAGATGAACCTGTTTAAAGCCGCGATCCTGCCTGTGAGTCGCATGATATCTTTTGGGCTGGAAGGGGAAGGTATGTCGAGGATGGATCTAATCTGTTCTGGGTTGCTTCAATGCCCGTCGTGTGACTATGTACCCAAGGAATTTTCCTGAAGCGACACCGAATGCACATTTAGTAGGGTTTAATTTCATTCCATACCTGTCCATGATGTCGAAGGCTTCTTCCAAATTGCTAAGATATTGCTCTGACTTGGTTGATTTTACCAACATGTCGTCGATATAAACCTCCATAGTTTTCCCAATCTGTCGATCAAACATCTTGCTGACCATTCGCTGATACGTTGCTCCTGCGTTCTTCAGGCCAAAGGGCATGACCTTGTAGCAGAATATCCCCGATTCGTAACAAAAGCTGTCTTCTCCTGATCCTGGGGATGCATGAGGATCTGGTTGTAGCCAGAATACGCATCCATGAAGCTTAGCAGTTCATGCCCTGCAGTCGCGTCCACCATTGAATCAATATGCGGTAATGGATAAGAATCTTTGGGACAGGCTTTATTGAGATCTGTGAAGTCAATGCAGACTCTCCATTTCCCATTCTTCTTCTTCACCACTACTACATTTGCAAGCCACTCGGGAAACTGCACTTCTCTAACCGCTCCGTTCTGTAACAATTTCTGCACTTCGTCGTCAATAATCCGATTTTCTCTCTGGAGCGAACTTCCTTCTTTTCTGCCTGACAGGAGAATGGTTTGGATCCACATGCAACTCGTGTGTGATGAGCTCCGGATCAATGCCAACCATATCTGTGTGTGACCATGCAAAGGTGTCGTGTCATTTCTTCAAGAATTCCACTAACTCTGTTCGTATCTTTGGGTCTAAACCGGCTCCAATCAAAGCTTTGTGATCTGTGAACTGTGGATGAATCTGGACCTCGTCAAGTTTCTCTATATTTGGTAAAGTTTGCTCCGATGCGCAAGGCCCAGACGGTAATTGCTATGCTGAATCAACTTTAGACTTCAATGTCGTTTGGTAGCAGCTCCTTGACGCCAAACGATCCCCCCGAATCTCCTGAATCCCCCATTTAGTGGGAAATTTAATTACCTGGTGGTAGGTAGACGAAACCGCCCTCATGTCGTGAATCCAGGGCCTGCCCATGATCAAGTTGTAAGCCGAAGGGCTATCCAACACCAAGAAGGTAGTTAACTTATTGACACCTGCAACATAAACTGGTAATTGTATTTCCCCCATAGTCATTTTCTGTTCCCCACTAAAACCGATCAAAACTGTTGTCCGTCTACTGACATTATCCAATTCTGTTCCCATGTCGGATAGAGCACTGGCAAAAATTATGTTTGCTGAGGAGCCAGTGTCGATCAGCACACGCTTGATCATGAAATTAGCCACTTGCAGGGAAATGACCAAAGCATCATGGTGTGGATTCAAATCAAGTGAATCCCCGCTGTCTGGAAACTCGATTAGCAAACCTGTGGTGGTTCTCTCCACAGACATTAAGGTGTGAGACGCGTTGGTCGCCAGAGCCCTTGAATGTTTTTGCTGCCGAATAGGTTGCCCCACTAATTCCTGATCCTCCTGAAATCACATTAACAGTGTTATTAATAGGGGGCGGCTGGGTTGGATTATCCCCCTGTCTGTCTCTTTCATCCCTACGAGTCAATGTAGCTTTCCCCTTGTCGGTAAGTAAATCTTTCAAAAATCCTTTATTCAATAATTCCAACACTTCTAGTCTCAATGCTACGCATTCGGCGGTCGTGTGACCGTAGTCCCTGTGGAACTCACACCACTTCTTAGTGTCTTTTTTTGACGAACTATCCCTGGATCGTGGAGGCCATTTTACCTCATTTCCCAACTTCTTGAGTACCGAAACCAATTCTCCGGAGGAGAAATCGTGAAATTGTAGTCCGGAAGTCGAGGCTTGCTTGCAGGTAGATCCTCCCGATTTATACGGTCTTCGTCGTGTGTCCGAATTCCTGTTGTGTGGTCGCCATTCATCCCTATGTAGTTCCTTCTTTCAGCTGAGGAGGGAAATCTGACCTGGGTCGTCTGAGAGTAGTATGCCTCCGGTCTACTCGTGAATTGGTTTCATCTACTTTTTTCTTATTCCTTTTATCCTCTTCCCACCTGATCTCTACTTGAGCTCTTGCCATTACCTGGTCCATCGTTCAGCATCTGAATTTTGTCAATTTCTTATAAAGACAACTATCATAAAGAAGACCATTCCTGAATGCCTCGACCGCCGTGGGGTGATGGAGATCGGGAATGGTTATCCGTTCGCGGTTAAACCGGGCAACGTAGCTTCGTAGTGACTCTCCTTTCCTTTGCTGAATTGAGTTAAGGTCGTCTGTTGTCTTCTCCAGCTTGCACGAACTCGCAAAGTGTTGTACGAACTTGTCCGCCAATTCCTGATACGACTTAATAGATCTGCATGGGAGATTGATAAACCATGTTAAAGCTGGCCCAGCCAGAGTTTCCCAAAAACACCTGCACATTCCTGCTTCCCATTGGCTCGGGGATAAGCCGGTGACATCATTTTAAATTTATAGTGAATAACATGGTCGTCAGGATCTGTAGTCCCATCATATTGCTTCATTTCTGGTGGGCTGAATTTTCGCGGCAATTCAACTGCTACAATTGACTCGTCGAATGGTTGTGTCTGAAATTGCCCCGGCCCTGCTTTTCCTAATCGGAAGTTTCACCTGGTAGTCTGGACAAATTGCTTCTTTTGAATTCCACCATCTCCCTCCTGATTGAATGGCCATTAGATGGGTCTGATCCAAGGTAGAGTAGCTGGAGGCTGGTTGCTTTCTGGCTCGCCTGATATTGGGGGGAACAATTGGATTGCTTTGATTACCTCCACTGCTGGTCTGGCCTTGGAGGTGATGTTGCGGGTCGGATGACAGGTGATCCAACCTTTGCCGTAAACTTTCATTCGAAATTCGCATCGTCGAATTTTCTTCTTCAAGAACTTGAGTCGTTCTTGGAGTGTGGCTAGTTGTGTCGCCAATTGGTCCGGTATTTGTTCGTTGTTTGAGGCCATTCTTGATTGGTCTGATTGAATGCTTTACTTCTGCGCGATTCGATTGTCGTGCCCCACGGTGGGCGCCAAATTGTGGACGCAGATTTAGATCAAGGCCACAATCGAGATTTTCTTCTGTAGGGCGCGATTGAATCTGCCAAATAAATAAAGCGAATAAGGAGTGATCTGCCCACCGGGTGGTGGGTCCGTGTTGGGACCGTGTCACTCCGACGCTCAAGTTAGCCTATGTAGTGATGAAGTAAGATAAATAAATTAAGGTCTGATATATACCTTAATCTAGGTTTATGGGCCGTGAGGGCGGTCAATCGTAGAAATGTCTAGATTTCGGTGTCTTAATGCTTTTCGATCCCCTTTCTGTCTTTCCTTTCTTCTTTTATAGGCTTCTCCCCCTGAATCTGCCCGTTGGAGTCGACTTTATTGAGGGTTTAATTCAGATATTTCATGGTAGATAACTGAAGATCTCATCTTCTTCCCATAACTCTCGATCTTAATGGCTACATTTATGTGTCTGTTTCTTTTAGCTTTGTAACTGGTGTCCGTTGATATGCATAACATCTTTAGGTATGGGCTCAATCGGTTGATGGGCTTTTGGCTTCGTCGTGAGATGTCGTTTTTGCCCTTGGGTCAATTTTGGCCCAAACAATAGTAAACCCGTTGAGACCGGTACATGTCATATACTGGAATATATGATTCCAATGGTTTCTCAATGAACCATAAGTCTTGGAGACTAGTATAGACGTGTAGGTGTTTATAGCGGATAAACACTGAATGACTCACCGAAGATTATTAATGGATGGTACACCAACGTCAATAAGAATCTTATCGGGTTGAGTAGCACTTGTGATTCTTCGACTTTAGATACCACTGTGGGCGCATGAGACATCTTCTACACGTATATGGCAGTCACGTCACCGATCTATTAAGATCAGACCTCCGCTTGTTCGTTGGCTGTAGATAGATCCTCAGGGTGTCCTGTGTGTATCGAGATAGGATCCGTCAGTTCTGTGTTTTAGAGCATATGTAGTCCATATGATTAGCAATCAGATAAAAACCATGGGCCCGTGGTACATTTTAGAAGTTAGTTCTAGATGTTCTTTTTGAGATTGCTAATAGAATAGTCGACTGGATAATCCATTTAGAGATTTGACGTTTACATCTATATCTCTGGGATTTATCCGGATACCTGTGACGGAGGAATTATACATTTGCCATGACCTCGACCTGTATGATTCAGCGAGTTTATCCGTGATCGTCATAATTTACGGGTGGATAAATTATGGACATGAAATTGGATTTCGTGACGGATATGCCTGAATCTAGAGAGTCTCACTAATGAAATATACTCGTAGAGCCCTTGGGCAACAATTATAAATAATGTTGATTATTTATAAAGTCGTTTAAAGGTTAAACACAAAATACATGTGTAGGGACCCGATAGTCATTTCCTTAATTTTTGTGTATTTGCATTTAATGTTATATTAATTCAAATACACATTAATTAATTGTCAAATTGAGATATTTGACTAATATCATAAATATATATATGTATTTAATATTTAATGTAAATATAATACATATAATTAATATATTTGTATTTAATTAATTAATTAATTATTAAATGATTAAATTAATTAAAGTATAGATATTTAAACTTATGATATTTGTTTTAATGGCTAAGTTTCCATTGTTGACTTGGTTGAAAAAGTCATTAAAGTGTAATGATCATTTAAGCAAGTTGGCAACTTGATATTTAATTGAAATGAAAACAAAATATCTAGATATCTTATACACCAAAATTCGGCCAAGGCCTAATGGGAGGGGTATATAATTTTTTTCTTTCATTTTAGGGTTACAAAAGTTTAAAACATACAAAAAGAAACACAAAAGAGTTGAGAGCAAGTTTCAAGGCCAAAGAGAAAAAGTCTTGGAAAATCTAGCTTTTGTAAGTTTTTTCTTTAAACCTTCAACATGGAAATTGTTTCTAACTAACTTAGCACCATTTTGTGATGCATTGATGTTCTTTCTACTCTTAAAGTTTGTGTTTGTTTGTTTGAGAACTTGGATGAAAGTTTGATGCATGTTAAAGGCCTTGAAATGATTTCATAGGTTTGCTTATGATTCTTTAGAAATCAAAGTTGCTAATCTAGTGTTGTCGACCCACTCTTAAATGACCTAGATTTGTTTTATAGTTATTTCATTGTGTTGAGACTTGATTTGAATGGAAGAAACATTATTGAAGTATTGGATTTTGTCAATTTGGTCTAATTTGTCCAATTTGAAGAAATTGAAAAATTAGGGTTTAAGACCACTTCCAAATTTGAGGCTTTTCATTTATATGGTGTATTTGGATGTGTACATGATACATATTAAATCTTATGTTGATTGGATTTCATTTGCATGTGTTTTGAACAATGGAAATGCAAAATGCACTTACCCCCCTTTGTGAAGTTCAAGGCCTTGGGCCAATTTTTGGAAATTTAATTTGCTAATTGTATTTGATATTTGGAACATGTTAAATTCATATTAGAAATGATTTAGAATCATTCAAAATTGTTTTGAACAATTTCGGATTAAAAATAAATAAAATGCTTGGTTTATGGGTAATTCGGTAAATTCACATAATTTGATTTATACTATTTTATATCATAATTTGATTATTGGATAATAAAATAAATAAGTTTATTTTATTAATCCGAGAAAAATTTTTGAATTCGGAAAATTCTGATTTTCCACTATTCCGCTGCGTTACCGAATTTCCGCAATAAAACCCCTTCAAAATGGTTTCAGAGAGAGTCTGATTTTAGGCCCCCTAATATGATTAGCCTTTTAATTCAATGTTTAATCATGTTTTCTTGACTTTATACATGCATGTTATAATCTAATTTGATTAGATTTAGGGTGTATGACACTTAGCGGAAAATCCTTAATTAATAAGGTTTAAATGTAATTAGGTATTTGATGCATGTTATGTGGTCCGTCTTGTTGATACGGTTTATGAATATTTCTCTGTGACTACATCCGAGACCGTGCCTCTGTTGTGAGGGTGTAGCCGATAGAGATATTTATATCGGATGTATATCAGATACTAGATAAATTCAAGCGAAAGCGGAGTCCTGAACTTGCCCTAGCTGTCAGAGTTACGTAATTAACTTGAGTTTATCAGTGACGAGTTTAACCTTGGTACGTCTCCTTATGGGCCTGCCTTAGCAGCGACAATGAGAAACGACCAAGACCGGAAACCCAGGAGTCACTAATGAGTGATTGACAAATGAGTTGTCTACCTGATGAATATACGTAGGCGAGACCGTGCCTCTACTGTGAGCTGAAATATATTCACGGGATCCACCTTTCACTATTTGTATTTAATTTATTATTAAATCTTTGTATTCTGTTTGGGGATTACAGTATTGCATGATTTAGTGGGAGGGGCATTTTTAGATTAAAAATCCATGATCTAGTTTATGCTTATGATATTATATGAAACTGCATAAATTTCTGCTAACAGTTTTTTATGATCTATATGATAGATTTGTGATGGCGGCACCATCCACAAATCAGTTTGCGCGTTTGCTTGATGCGAACAAACTAAAATGCGATGATAACTTCGCCGATTGGGATCTGGATTTGAGGATTGTCATCGATTCTGAGAGATTGGGATATGTTCTTGAGGGTCCACTACCCCTTGTTGTGGCAGAGGACGCTACACATGAGGAACGCGAAGTCTTCCAAGCTTGGAAGGATGATGATTTAAGGGTTAAATCATACATCTTAAGTTCGCTTTCACCGGGACTCAAGAAACAGTATTATGGCATGTCAGATGCTTATACTATGATGACACGATTAAGACAATCGTTTGAGAACCAAGAACAAGTAGTTGTTCACAAGGTCGCAATGGAACTGTTCTATGCACGATTGGATGAGGGGCAAGCTGTTAGCCCACATGTTCTTCAGATGATCGATTTGATCGATCAACTGAGGCAACATAATCTCATTCTGAAAGACATTCTCGGTAGGAGTGTCATTCTTGGTTCTCTCCAAGCTTCTTATCGCCAGTTCGTGATGTACTTCAACATCAACGGGGATTATTTATACCTACCAAGTGCTGCATAGGATGTTGCTCACGGTGGAAGAGGACCTCAAGAAGGGAGTACCGACTAGCCCTCCTAGACCTACTTCACTTTCTGCTTCTTCCCAGACTTGGTCAAATGGAAAGAAGAAGAAAGGGAAGAAGAAGAAGGGTTTTAGTCATCAACCACAGACAAAGATAGCAAAGCCCAAGAGGTCTTCTGAAGACAAGTCCCATCACTGCAGCAAAGTCGGGCACTAGAAAAGAAACTGTCCCGACTACATAGCCCAGCTGAGGAGGGAGAAAGCATCTACATCAGGTACATTTATTTTTCCAGTTATTGATTTATCTTCGGCTTGTGAAGTCGTTACATCCAACATGATTTTAGATTCTGCTTATCCCATTCACATTGCAATTCATTGCAGGTGCTGAAGGAAAGTAGAAGACTGAAGCCTGGAGAGATGCAGTTGCGATTCAGGAGTGGAGACTCCCTGGATGCAGTTGCAGTAGGAGTATGCGAGATCTCATTGCCGAATATGACACTTTTGTTAGATGACTGTCATTTTGTACCAGGATGTGTAGCTAATATTATATCACTTTTTGTATTGGATACATAAGGCTTTCGTATTAATATTAAGAACTGTTCTTTGTATTTATATGATAAATGTAATATTTAGATCCTTTGTTGTCCAAACCAGCATGGTCATTATACATTGCAAACGTCAAAAGATATTTTAAATACTGGAGTTAATAAACGTAGTTTACCTGTAATTAATAATACTGAACTTTGGCATATGCGGCTGGGTCACATAGGCATTAAACGCCCTTACCCAATTGGTTAGGAATGTTTTGATACCAGATCTTACCATTGAATCCTATCCAACTTGTGAATCCTGTATTCAGGGTAAGATGACCAAAGCCCAATTTTCTGGTGTTGGACACCGCGCCACTAACTTACTGTAACTCATACATTCTGATTTATGTGGTCCACTAAGTCAGACTGCTCACAGTGGTTATTCGTACTTCGTTACCTATACCGATGATTTATCACGGTACGGTTATGTCTATTTGATGCGACATAAATCAGAAACCTTTGAAAAGTTCAAAGAGTTTCGAAATGAAGTAGAAAAAAAACTGGTCAATATATTAAATGCCTTCGATCCGATCGAGGCGATAAATATATAAATGGTGAGTTCATGGATTATATGAAAGAGAATAGGATTCTCGCTCAATATACTCCTCCGGGTACTCCACAGCACAATGTGTTCCTAAGTTCACTTCCATCAGGGGATCTTGGACATCCACTTTCACATCCTCTATCTTGGCAGGGGCTGACTGTAAGTCATCCAAACCAATTTCTGGCAGAGTGGCAGAATCTTCTTCATCTCCTTCGAATACTATCCAGTTTATGGCTAGCCTTCTCTCAGCCATGTACACCATCCATTTTCGAATGAAGTGTCTAATAGGACAAATCAGACTTCATTGGATATGGTCCGATCGATGTTGAGTTTCACAGATTTTCCTTATTACTTATGGGGCTATTCTCTTTTAACAGCTGCACATCTTTTGATTAAGATTCCTTCAAAAGTTTTTCCTATGACACCGTATGAGATATGGTTCGGTAGGAGACCAAATCTTAGTTACATTAAGGTTTGGTGTTGCCTGCCTATGTCAGGGTGACTCAGCAAGATAAGCTTTCGCCACGAGGGTAAAAGTTTAGGTTTGTCGGATATCCTTCGAATACGAGGGGGTATCTGTTCTATGATACTGAGCATCGAAATGTGTTCGTAGCTCGCTTCGCAAAATTTCTAGAAGTAGAATTTTTGTCAGAAGGTGGTAATCATAGATAGGTTGAACTTGATGAAGTCCAACCTGAAAACAACGAACCAACGGAGGAACCTGAAGTTCAAGTAGATGAAGAACCTTCAACACACACACTCCGTAGGTCAGAAAAGGGTATCTAGACCTCATTAACGCTTGTATTTGATACAAGAAAAGAGTCTAGATGTTCTCTTAGTTGAAGAGACTGATCCTTTCACTTATAGAGAATCGATGTTGGACATCGACTCCGTGAAATGGCAAATTGCCATGAAATTCGAGTTAGGCTCAATGCATGAGAATCAAGTTTCGGACTTGGTTCCGCTTCCCGAATGAATTGTTCATATTGGTTGTAAATGGGTTTAAAAGAGGAAGCGCGGTCCTGACGGTAAGTTTGAAACTTACAAGGCCCGATTGGTAGCAAAATGTTACACGCAGCGACCTGGCGTCGACTACGATGAAACTTTTTCACCAGTAGCAATACTCAAGTCTATTCAGATTTTTCTTTCTATAGCTGGGTATCATGACTACGAGATTTGGCAAATGGATGTCAAAACAGCTTTTCTAAATGGATTTCTTGATGAAGAAATCTATATGGAACAGCCGGAAGGTTTTGCATCCAGCGAAAACTCGGGTATGGTATGTAAGCTTAAGAAGTCCATTTATGGACTTAAACAAGCTTCACGAAGTTGGAATCTTTGATTCGACGAGATTATTAGATCGTCTGGTTTTCTCAAGAATTCGGAAGAACCATATGTGTATCAGAAGGCCAGTGGGAGCATGGTCGTATTTTTAGTCCTATATGTTGATGACATCATAATCATTGGGAATATTTAGGTATGTTACAAAGCGTCAAAGTGTACCTCTGTAAGAATTTCTCCACGAAGGACCTGGGAGAAGCTTCCTATGTTTTAGGGATAAAACTCTATAGAGATAGACAAAGGAGGCTGATTGGGTTATCCCAATCAACGTACATAGATAAGATCTTGGAACGGTATAATTTTGGTAACTGTAAGACATCAAACATACCGTTCAGACATGGGATTCACCTTAAATGTTGGACTAATATTTAAATTAAATGTTAGTTGGACTAATATTTAAACGTTGTTTTAATTAATAGTTGGACTATATTCAAACAATTCATTTATAGTTGATTTTATAATTGGATTATAGTAATCAATATAATTGATTTTAATCTATTAAAAGTATAGTTGATTATATAGTTGGACTATAGTAATCATTATATTAAAAGGTACCGAAATCGTTGATTAAATAGTTGGACTATTAGAATCAAGATTAAATTGAAAGATTGACATTTAAAACATGATCCTAGGAAAAATGTATTTAAATGGTTTAATTTTCAAATTGGGAATAAAATTTCAGGATGGTCCTGGAAAAATAAGTTACTTTATTTGATAAAATAACATATTATGTCTAAGCCCGGAGTTAAGCAAATAGTAGAGCATAATCTTTGGAAGATTAATGTAATGATAACTTTAGTGCTTAATCCATTAAGCTTGTTGCAGTAGACTCCTTAATTTCTGAATCAGAACAAAGGATTGGATCCTTAAAGTTTGATAATGAAATCGAAGGATCTTTATAAATCTATATTTAGATTTTAGAATTACTAAATTGCAATGAATAACTCTTGGAAAGTTAATGACTATTCTCAAGGAGATAAAGTCAAAGTTTGCAATTAGGCAAGTACCGCAAGGTGCACTTTACTTCGATATTATAGCAACCCGAGGCTTGGCCAAAGGCTACTGGAATGTGAAAAGGGGCAAAGGAAAAATCATTATAATCTTTTAGAAAGATAAATGACATATCCCAAAATGTCTGCTTAATTGTGGCAAACGGGATCGCGGAAGCGTGACTGCCGTTTGGACAAAGCAGACATGAAGGAATTGAAGACGAGCAAGGCTCTGACTTCAAATATGTTTGTCAAAATTATATTCACTACTAGCATTAAAATTGGATTTTAGATACTTAGTGTGATTATATATATATATATATATATATATTTTGATGCTCAGAATCTGTTATGAACACGATACTGACTTCAATTGAGATTTATCTGCGAATTGGAAACGGGACGAAAGTCGTTGTTTTAACCGCAGAAACCTAAGTTTAGGAACTACCATTTGGGTGTGTACCTAAATTTGGAAACTGTTATAATATAACTAGTTTGACTAGATACATTATCTCTATATCAGTGTTTAACCCGCTGCGAGTGAACCTTTATATTCTAGAACACTAAAGTGTTTCATTATATAAAGATGATATTGAGATAAACACATTAGATGTGAATGACATAATTTATATTTTGAATATAAATAAAATCTCAAATATATAACATGACAAACAAATAGCTCAAACTGATTTGATCAGAAGAAACTAATTTGTGGCATTGTTGTCTGGGACACAATCAAACAAGACTCGTATATCCACACTTTCGAAGAGTGGGTACTAGGACTGATTTGATTCCATTCAAATAAAGTCTACGAATCTAGTTTATTGGGCAATGTGCCTATAACACCTTTACTTGGAAAAAGTGTAAATGCCACTGATCTGTTAGCCCTAGTTCATAGTGAAGCAAGTGGGCCCATTTCTAGCTAGGCTAGATGTGAATATGAATATTTCATGACCTTTACGGATGTGGCATCGCGTTGTCGTTATGTGTTTCTTTTGAAGAACACAAATCGAAAACTTTTATATGTTTTCGACGCGAAATAGACAAACAGATCGGCTAAAGTATCAAATCGTCACGGTTAGACCATGATGAAAGTGATTTGATAATTTTTATTATTTATTTATTTATTTGCTTTGAAAATGATTGAAAATGACTTTAATAATTACACACAACACCTTTCTGAATGGTTCATCAATTTCAGGCATGAAATCTTCAGAATTCGAAATTATTTTGTCTTTCAAAGTTGTAGATATTTGAGTCTTCCTTAATCTGGAACTTTAATCAGGTCAATCCGATATCGGAGTAAAACGTTATGCCCAAAATACGAAAGATGCGCAAAATTGGAATTTCCAAAACTGCATTTCGTTAAAACGCCATTTCAAGTTTCCAAGCTCCAAAATTAATATGTCAAGTCCAATTTTTGCCCTTATTTGACCCACATTTCGTCATAAATGATTTCATTGTGTCCCAATATTAGTTTATCTGTAAAATAAAGTAAAACACATCAAAACGTTCATCAAACCCGAGAAACTAAACAAAATATTAAGTAAAAGGGGCGGTAAATATTGACATATTTTCCGCTCATCAAGAATCATTCAAAATTGTTTTGAACAATTTCAGATTAAAAATAAACAAAATGCTTGGTTTAGGGGTAATTCGGTAAATTCACATAAATTTGATTTATAGTGTTTTATTTCATAATTTGATTATTGGATAATAAAATAAATAAGTTTATTTTATTAATCCGAGAAAAATTTTTGAAATCGGCAAATTCTGATTTTCCACTATTCCGCTGCGTTACCGGATTTCCGCAATAAAACCCCTTCAGAACAATCCCCGAACAACAGTGACTTCCAACAGTTCACAACAACAAAAACTACACTCATCACACTCGAAATTGTTCACTGATTTGGTGCAAATTGGGCAACAGATCTGGTCCGTTTTTCTACTCCGAAACAGCCCCAAAATTACCCCAAATCAGCCATTTATATTGGTATTTTTTTCGGTATAAAAATACAACAAAACCACAATAACTGTCCGGAAATTCAAGAAATTATCCCTAAGAAATTTTTTTTCTTGAGAAAATTTTCCTTTATGTTTTCTCTCTTTTTCAATCTCATTGAAAAAATGAGAAAAGTGGCTAGGGTTATGTTTATAAGAGAAATGCTTTATATTTATATCTAGGGTATATGTTAAAAATGTGCTTGTACAAAATTAACCCTAACCCTAATATAAATATTAGTATTTAGCCAAGGGCCTTTTTTTCACTATAAAATGATTAATTTCAAAAATTAAATATGATATCAAATATCATTAATTTGAAACTAAAATTTAACATGTAACTTATATCATGATATAAATTACATATTTGATTTTGAAATAAATCAAATTTAATTTAAAAATCAAATCCTATATTAAATGATTATCTAACAATCATTAATATAAAAACTATATATTAATTATTTTAATATTTAATTACAGAGTGGGACATTAATCAAATTAATAATTATGTAAATAAATAATTCTCAATTATTTAATATTTTTCAAGTGAATTCATAATTGGACTATTCAATTATTTCATGGATTTCTATAATGTAACGAGTTAACACGGGGATCAAATGGACCTAAATTTTTTTAGCTCCAATAATATCAAAATATTAATTAAAATTCTTTAATTAAATATTCTAAATTATTAACTTTAGGTTATTCCTCTAAAAACCTAAAGCTGCACTCTCGTTACTGCATATATATTCTATACCGGAACTCGTCAGCGTCCACCGATATAATCACTGCATAAAGATTGACCCTCCACGAGTATCTCATAATTAGAGCCCGACCATAATGTCTATTATACCCTTCTAATTATTTTGTGCCATAAATACCATTGATTCTCTAATGAATGATTTGATCATAAATATTATGAATATTAATCTTTCTATTTGTAATAGAAAGATTTTAACACTTAACAGTTTAAGTACCGAATCAACCCTTAAGCAATACAAGAAATTACAATTTTAGCGACGAAATATTCCGTTTCAAAATTTAGCGACAGAATAGAGATGGAATTTAAACAGATAGTAAAATTAGCGACGGAATTTAGCAACAGAAAAAAAAGATCCATCCCGACAAATGGCACGAAATTAGTGACAGAACAACGACGAAATTTGCGACGGACTTAGAGACGAAAATTAGGTCCGTCTCAACTTTCGTCACTAATTAGCAACGAACTATGAAATTTGTCGCTAATTAGTGACGGAAACATAAATCTATCGCTAATTAGCGACGAATTATTATTCTGTCGTTGATTTAAATTAGAAACAAAATCTTTCTATCGCTAATTTGTCGCTAAATAGAAACAGAATTAATATTCCATTATTAAATGGAAAAGGAATCTCTATTCCAACGCTAATGTTAAATTTTAATTTTAATTTCTAATTTTGCAAAACTATTGGTAATTAGAAACTGAATTTTTCCGTTACTAATATATCGTTAAATAGAAACATAATCAATTTCCCGTCACTAAATAGAAACATAATTTATTCCGTCGCTAAAGAGAAACAGAATCTCTATTCCGTCGCTAATGTAATTTTTTATTTAAATTTATAATTTTACAAAACTATTGGTAGTTAGAAACAAAATTTTTTCGTCGCTAAATAGAAACGGATCAATATTCCGTCGTTAGATAGAAATATAATCTCTATTCCGTCGCTAATTTTAAATTTTTATATAACTTTCTGACTTTGCAAAACTATTGGTAGTTAGAAACAGATTTTTCCGTCGCTAATCCATCGCTAAATAGAAATGGAATCAATAATCCGTCGTTAATTTTTAAAATTTTCAATCCTCCGAAATTTTATTCCTTTAACGCCACTTTTTTTTTTTTAAAAAAAATTAATAGAGACAGATTTTCCGTCGCTAAATAGAAACGAAATCAATATTCCTTCGTTAATTTTTAATATTTTCAATCCCCCAAAATTTTATTCATTCGGCGCCACTTTTTTTTTTTTTTTTTTTAAAGTAGAGATGGATTTCCTTTCGTTAAATAGAAACAGAATCTATATGAAGTCGCTAATTTTAAAAATTTTCAATCGCTCCAAAATTTTGTTCCGTCGGCGCAACTTTTTAAAAAAATTAAAGACAAATTTTTCTTCTGTAATTGTAATATCCCGAGTTTTGTCGAAACAATGTAGAAAGATTTCCGAATTAAAGTTAAGAATTTGGAACGGGATGGTAATCGAAAATATGAATTTATGTGTTAGAAGATAGATCGAAATATTTTAAAGTGAAGATTAGTCGCGTGGAAAACATGTGGTTTCGAAAACTGGTTACGTGATTTCTGATTTTATCGTTATACGCGTAAAAGTTTGTTGTTACGGCTATAAAACTTTCAAACGAACTCCAATTAAGCTGATTCTTAAATCATCAGACTTATTTTTTTTAGACGAACCACTTTCGTGCTGAGCACCATTCAAAATTTGTATCAGAAGGGCTTCAAAAATGTGAATTTTCGAGAAAGTTGCATGATAGGGGCGTGATTGTAATTTTTGGGGGTCTAAACGTAAATTTTAGAAACTTCTCTATAAATACTGTGGGAACACAGAAATCTGGGGTGACACATGCTGTCCTAGGCTCGCGGCCTAGTTGGGAGTACGGAGTAGCCACGGGGGACTAAACCGGAGAGTAATTGAGTCGCCACCCGGTGTGAACCGGGAAAATGAGATTTAAGGCCGCACTCACCCCTCGCAAGGGAAGACCTCAAACCGTGGGTTCGGAATGGTCCCTTACTTATGCCATTTGTAATGAAAGGATTTACATAATAATTTAATCAGGCTTAAGTAACATTTATTCCTAAGAATATCATGCTTCTATATTCATGGGTACAAAATAACACTCATACATACATTTCGCATATATCTCATATCTAATAACACATGTCTAACAAAATACCTCAAAGTAACAATGAACATACAACTTCATTCAGCATGTCATATTCATGAAAACACAAGCATACATAATATCCGCACAAGCATACACGTGAGCACTCTTCCAAGTGATACGTGGAATTGTATCCCAAGTACAGACCGCATTACCATCCATTCGGAATCGGCTACGAAATTTATGTCTGGGTTTCCATCCGATATATCACAAGAAATAATACTCCAAAGTCATCATGGCATAGGCATATGAATCGTAATGTGTTAAATCAAGACTAAGGCAAACGACGCAACTAATGGAATAAACATGCTTTTCATTATTATGTGCACAAAGATAAAAATGACTATGTGTGGTTCCATAAAAATCACCTAAGAAACAATTATGCGTGGCATGTGATGAATATGTCTCAGTTCAGTGTGTTCGCGTTCGTGTAGCGTTCGTAAACGCGTTCGAACGGAAATGAAACAGAATGCTCACGTTCGTATGGCGTTTGTTAACGCGTTCGAACGGAAATGAAACAGAATGCTCACGTTCGTATGGCGTTTGTTAACGCGTTCGAACGGAAATGAAACGGAATGCTCACGTTCGTATGGCGTTTGTTAACGCGTTCGAACGGAAATGAAACAGAATGCTCACGTTCGTATGGCGTTTGTTAACGCGTTCGAACAGAAATGAGACCTGATGCATGATAAGGCAAAATGTATGCGCGTTCGAGTTGCGTTCGTAAACGCGTTCGAACGGGAATAAACCTGATGCATGAAATGGGACGCAATACATAAACAACAAATAAAGGGGCGCGGCGAAGTACTGCCGTAAAGGTGACCTTTTGAGGCTCTTGGTCTCTCAAAGAGAGGACCTTTAGACCAACATACTAAGCCCATGCGCGTCACATCACACATACAAAAATAGAGCCAATCATATCAAAACCAAGTATGCCCGATTGAACACATCTTACATCCAATCCGAACACACATCAACCGGCACGGCAAAGCATCGTGGTAAAGGGTTTTAACCCCTCCCCATAAGGGATCTTTCATTCCACTTACTAAGCCCATGCGCTTGATTGAACCATGCATAAAAGATAAAATCAATAATATCAAACTAAGTATGCCCGATTGAACGTATCTCGCATCCAACCGAACACACATCAACCGGCGCGGCGAAGTAGTGTCACAAAGGTGGCATTTTCGGCTCTTCGTCTCTCAAATGGAGGACCTTTGGACTAACTCACTAAGCCCATGCGCTTGATTGAATCATGCATAAATAAACAACATACAGAATTCAAGTGACGAAAAATAAACAAACCAAAGCAACACAAGGCAAAAGATAGTGCCGTTTACTCAAGCGGTACGTGGAGTTGTGTCCCGAGTATAGATCATATTACCGTCCATTCGGAATCGGCTATGAAATTTATGTCCGGGTTTCCATCCGATATACCGTGAGAGTTAACACATTTCTCATTCATCCCATACCCATAACACACATCATACATAAACAGAATTCAACGAATAAGTAAAATATATAATCCAAAATAAACAACAACAAAATCACGTAGAGATGGGTGTGAAAAGTACCTCAGGTCTAACCTTTTAAGCCGTCTCTCGGACTCGCGTTTCACGAAGATCGGAAGGGGTAAAGCTCCGCAACTTTTCTGGTTCACTGGTTCAACGTCCTAGCTCACTGCTTTGCTTTTTTGCTTGCGGTTCGAACTCCGTTCTGCTCCTATTCGGTCTCTGTCTTGCTGCTCACTGCACGGGCCACCTATTTTAACGTTTTCAATGAACTATTCCAAGTTTGTGTGGGTTCTTAGTGCAGTTGTATGTGATTATTTTTAAGATTATCTATGCAGTTTTTATGTTACTGTTTTTTTTAGGATTTCGGCTGCTGTTTTAAGGTAATTCAGGGGCTGTTTTTGAGTGTTTGTTAGGGGGTGTTTTAGTGGTTGTAAGGGCTGTATGGGGGGATGTGTTGGCTACAGAAATTCGGCTATGGAGGGGGTGCAAGGGAGATGGGGTTCACGGCTAAGGGGGATGAGATGGAGAGAAAATTTTCTGTCTTGATTTCTTGCTTTGGCCGTGAGTCTTGGTGTGTTTCTAGGGCTTGGGCGTGACTTAGGTTGTGTGAAAAAGAATGGCTTTGGTTAGGGGTTGTTTATATAGAGAAGTGTTAGGGCTTCACCTTGTCTCACAAGGAAGGGATTTGGTGCATTCAATAAGGATATGATTTAGTGCTAGGAAAGCAATGGATTTGATTGGGGGACATGTCTTGGCTAGATTAGGAATACAATATATTTGATTGGTTAGGATTAGGCATTTAATTTGTTAGATTAGGAAGTCAATATTTTTAATTTGTTATGATTGATTTTAATTAGGTATATCATCTTTTTTAATTTAGGTATATAATATATTCAAATTATTTAAATTAGGCATGATTTTAGTTTAAGTTTGGTAAATGTTTTAAATATTTTATTTAATGCTTAATGATTAAATTAATATTTATTTATTTAATTTGGGATGTGTTTTATGGGCTTTGGGGAGCTAAATGGGCTGGGGTGTGGGCCTAGCAGCAAAACCAGAATTACCGACACCGTTCGAATGCTTCCTCGAACGCGACACGAACGCCCGCAATCTGTTTACCGTTCGAACGAAATAACGAACGCAGCACTAACGAAGATAGTGAGCTTGTTTATTCTGAATTTCCCCTTCCGATATCCGTTTCCCGCGGCTTCCGTGACTCAAAAGGTAGTGCCTCCAAATGAGACTCATCATCGTGTTTCACATGAAAAAAATACAATGCCTACAAATACCTTAGTTTCTTGTAATTACATAATAGACATTACATTGTAAATTTTCAAAATCGACCCTCCACCCCCGAAAGTCGTTCCTTGAGCTACTGGTCACAACGGCGGCCTGCCGGCCACCGCCGGCTGGTGCGACCAACCAGGGGGTGCGTCGGCCACCCCTCCACCTTGTGGTGGCCGACGACAGCCCTCAGAACGCTGACAATGACGGAAAAGAGAGTGACACGCGCGAATCATGGGTATCCAGATCTCGGTTCATCGCTTCATTTTACAACCCGAGCAACTGGTCAAATCACAGTCTCGAAGAGTACTACAACATGTCGATGATGGATTTTTTGTTCCGTGTAGGGTTGCGCATGAAATGAGGAAGAAGATTCATATGAATAGTGACCCACTGTGAACAGTAGCTCCGATTGGAATTCTGTTGATTCTAGCGCGTTGGGGGGATCATTTGGAGTCCTTATATGCCCTCGAAATCTCAGTAAGACCTCCTGGTAAAAATTCGTTAATTTCAAGTTTTTCGCTAAATATTCGGATGTTTCCAATAGCTTCGTAGAGTAGCGTAATGATATAAAATGAATTATTTGAGTATTAGTATATTGAATATGTTCATCTGGTTGAATCCGAGTGAAAACGGAATGAGTGTGATCGATCCGATAGAATACGCAAGTTTTCGGTTATAGAAGGTTTTTCGTGCATTAATGTGTTTTTGATCGTAATGATATATATGAGTCTTATATGATGATATGATAGTGGTTGGATAAATCCGGGTAGGTTCAGAGGGTTCGAGACCCTTCCGTAGCCTTTGCGTAAACTTTTTCGGAAGATTTTCGGAGGGTTCGAGACCCAAGTTTGTAATGATATTTTAAGTGTAATGGAACTGAAATCATTGAAATCGGATTTGATTTGGTTGCTCCGAAAAGATCTGGAATTTTATCGTAGTTAAGTCAAGAATACCGTAAATCATGATTCTGACTACATTTAATCATTTGTTTTGACTGCTTTGACTAGGACCTGGAGTGCTCGCGAAGCTAGATAAGTAACTCATGCGAGGAGCACTTAATTTGTTGATTTGTGTTATATATATAAATATATGTGTGTATATATATACATATACATATATATACATATACATATAAATGATTGCGTTATATACAAATAAATGATACGAGGAGTAACTCATCCTCTAGTACTTAATGATCGAAGTGCCAGTGCATGACAGACAAAAATAGAGTACCTTCTAGGTTATGATACAGTTGATAGAGAAAAGTATAGATTGGGTATGGAGACGGTTAAAAGTTGGTGACCTAAGAAATAACATGTGAATTATATAACTTGCGATAATATATTCAGTATCGAGAATTTCAGATCTAGATAGACTCCGGGATTTTAATTTTAAAGAGGATTCGAGGACGAATCCTATTTAAGGGGGGAAGAATTTGTAACATCCGGTGAACCTAATGACTGTTGGGGTTTTTATGGCGGAATATCGGTAACGCAGCGGAATCGCGGAAAATCAAAATTTTCCAAATTCAAAACTTTTTCTCGGATCAATTAAATAAACTTATTTATTTAATTATCCAATTATCAAATTATGAAAAATTACACAATAAATCATATTTCTTGGTAATTACCGAATTGTCCCATAACTTTGTAAATTGATCATTTTAGTCCAAAAAATTTCAAATATAATTTTGGAATGATTCTAAATCATTTCTAAAATATTTTTCAACATATCAAATACATCAAAATCATATTTGCAACAAATCCCCAAAATTTTAGTCTAATTGCCGTGAGGTCCCTATAGATTGCATTTTGTTCATTTTAGTCCTCAAATTGTCAAATAGAATTTTAGGTGATTCCAAATCAGTTCTAAAATGATTTCTAATATGTACAATACATGAGAATATAAATTACAATTCAAACCCAAAATTTCTTGCAAATTGCCGAGAATGACCTATGGTTTCCAACTTGTGCATTTTGGTCCAAACTTGTTCAAAACAAGTCAAGATGAAATCCAATCATCACCAAACTTGATATACATCATATACACATCATAACACAACACATATATGAAAAGACCCAAATTTGGAAAGAGTTATGAACCCTAATTTTTCAATTTCACCAAATTGTCCAATTTTACCAAATCCTTAAAATCCAACACTTTAATCCATTCAATACTTCACCAATCTAGCCTCACCACTTTGAAACAACTCTAGAACAATTCTAGGTCACCAAGAAGTGGCTTACCAACTTTAGAATGGCAACTTGATTTTCCGATAATCAAAAGTAAAGCTTTGAAACCATTTCAAGCTTACTTATATGCAGCAATCTTTCATCAAAGTTCACTGCCAAAATAAACACAAACTATAAGAATAGAGACTACACCAAAGCAACACAAAATGATGCTAAGCATGTTAGAAACAATTTTCTTGTTGAAGACTTTGAAGAAAAACTTACAAAACCATGATTTTCCAAGCCATCTTCCTTTAGCCTTCAAGCTTTTCTCTCAACTACTTTTGTGTTTGTATTATGTCAAATGAACTTGTTAAACCTTAAAATTGAAACAAAATAATTTATACTTGCCCCAAATAGCCCTTGGTCGAATGGTATGCAAAATAAATAAAAATATCTAGATATTTTTACTTTGTTTTATTTAAAGCTTTAATCAACTTGCATTTGCTTTTTATCATTACACTTTAATGATTCCAAACAAGTCAACAATGGAAACTAAAGCATTTCCAAAAATATCACAAATATATTTATATTTTTAATTAATTAAATTATTTAACAATTAAATAATTAAATAATTATTTAAATACAAATATATTAAATATATGTATTATGTTTACATTAAATATCAAATGCATATATATTTATGATATTAGTCAATATCTCAATTTGACAATTAATTAATGTGTATTTCATAAAATCTAACATTAAATGCAAATACACAAAAATTAGAAAATGACTATTAGGTCCCGACACATGTATTTTTCGTTTAACCTTTAAACGACTTATAAATAATCAGTATTATTTATAAATGTTGCCCTAGTGCTCTACGAGTATATTTCATTAGTGAGACTCTCTAGATTCAGGTATATCCGTCACAAAATCCAATTTCGTGTCCATAATTTACCCACCCGTAAATTATGACGACCACAGATAAACTAGCTGAATCATACAGGTCGAGGTCATTGCATACATATAATCCCTCCGTCACAGGTATCCGAATTATCCCAGAGATATATATATAAACACCAAATCTTTATGGGTATAATCCCGTCGACATATCTATTAGCAATCTCTAAATAACATTCGGAACTTACTTCCGAAGTATACAGTGGCCACAGATTTAACAGATTGCTAATCACATTTGGACTACCTATGCTCTGTACACATAACTTACGGATCCCATCTTGATACACACAGGATATCCTGAGGATCGGTCCACACCCAACGAACAGGCGGAGGTCTGATCTAAATAGATCGGTGACGTGACTGCCATCTAAGTGTGGAGGATGTCTCATACATCCACAGTGGTATCTCGACCACTATGCTATTCAACCCGAGAAGATTCTTATTGACGTTGGTGTACCATCCATTAAGAATCTTCGGTGAGTCGTTCAGTGTTAATCCACTATAAACACCTACACGTCTATACGAGTCTCTCCAGACTCATGGTTCATTGGGATAAACCATCAGACCAAGTCTCGATATACGACATGTACTGGTCTCAACAGATTTGACTAACCGACCCGTGTTAGTAAACCTTGACCAGGAACTATATTTGATAATATACATTTAGCAGTGACACATCCCAATGTCTATTACAAACTACCTTTGTAACTGTGTACTGTATTATATATTATCGGGCCTTTGTCTAATATATACATATCACTAAACTACATTTATTTTCAATCTAATCGTAATCAGATCGAATATGTATATAAAAACCAGAGGTGTAACCATAAATAAGTAATATTATGGAAAAAAGGAATTGATCGTATTCATGAATCAGACATAAATACGATGCAGATTGGCGCTCTTAGCACCAACCCCAACAATGACAATTACAATTCAAAGGCATAAAACTTGATATAAACCATGTTCAAGCAAGTAGTGCTCATAAAATGGTATTTGGGATCAGAAGATTCCTTGAAATTTCGACGTGGAACTTAGTTTACTTCCCACTCAAACAACCTTTAGTAATTAGACCGTAACATTTTCATACGATCTCCGAAATTTATGAACTTTATCTTGTCGGAAATATAAAACCGAGAGCTACAACATTTACGTTGGACATTCTTCCAAATTCGAAACAGAAACAGGTCAAATATCACAAATTCCGTAACTACTGCAGTAATTTCGGGATTGGTCTAGAAAAAGGATGAGGTGGCACAATCTTAGCCACCCATTTCATACCAAAAATCAGCATTTTGCCCTATAAATAGAACATTATTCACTGATCTTCTTTCTTAGCCAAAAACGTAAGTTGAGCCCAAGGGGAAGCTCTTCAATTTTCAAATTCTAAAGCCAAAATTAAGGTCTGTAGCTCACTTCCAAGCAAAAGTAAGCTTCTATTTCTTTTCCTTCTATTATTTTCCAGTTTTATACATGGAAAAAGGAAAGCCCCAAAACACACCATGAACCTTAGAATACCTAGTTGTGCATTTTAGCTTCAATGGAGATGATAGCATGCATATCTAAGCATTTCATGAAAGTCTTAAGTATGAGTTATAGTCTTTTTACAAAATGCCCAAATATTTTTCCCAATTGAGGGCTGGCCGAAAGTTTTAAACACAAATGGGGTGATTTTGTTTCCATTGTTGATTAATGATGTTAGTTTGTGTGTTGGATGATACTTTGGAATGGGATTTGAGTGTTGTCTTGGTGACGAAATGTTGGTTCAGTTATGTATGGATGTATAATGTTTGTAATGGTGTTAGTGATGATATGAGTGATGAAATAAATGTCTTGGTTGTGGTGTCTAATCTCGGTAGCAAGGAGGAGTTATTTTGATCTAATTTCTGATTTATGTTAATGCATGAATAAAGAATGAGTTGGCTTGGGTTTATGAGGTGTAGTGGATAGAATGATGGGTTTTGTAAAAATAGTGATGTTGCTCAATGTGCACACAATGCGTTTGACGAAATGCCAAGCCTAGATAAGAGTAAGAAATTAATCAATTTATGTGCATGATAATTTACTGAAGAATCTGATAGTTATAGCCGAAGTAAACACAGTTAGAAGGGTAAGGAAATTCGTAACTTAGGCAGTGAGTGTACTTGCTGTGAAATCTAGACAATCTGTGTTCTATCGGCTATAACTTGAATTTTAGATGTTCGATTGATGAACCGTAAATTTATAAGTGAACTAAACATAAAAGATACAACATATTTAAAAACATAATTTTCCAATGAAAGATGAAATTGTGGCTAATTTGTAAATATGGCCGATCTGAAATGAAAGAATTGGCTCTGTTCTAGAGAATAAGGTGAAGAGATTTGTCCATATATTGCTTTTGGTAGACCTTAACCGAAATCCGTAAAATTCTAGGTAAACTAGATACATATGGGAGTAACATGTAAAAAAATTAGAATTTTTGGACTTAAGCCTAGACCGAACCAAATTTTTGAAGTCGGGCGACCTTCTGCCCCAATGCCCAATTTTTCAACTTGATACATTAAGGACCATTCTATTAAAATTTCAACTTCAGATTCATTTCTGATTAATTGTAACGAATTTCCAAAGTTAGATGTCATGAAATGAATTTTCTAACGATTAACATAAAATAAGTTTCCGCTACCGCATTTGCATAACTCCAAACCTAAGCCCGTAAAATTCATAGATGCCATATATATCTCCAATATTCGGTAAGATTATATGTCCATATATTGTATATTCTTTTTTTTATGCCATATGAAGATGTTCCGAGTTATGGAAACTAACTATTGTATGGATCTTAGATTGGTGCAGGGATACTAGAAGGTCGCCCACACCGTGAATCACTCTCGATTTGCCATAGCACTGTAAGTGGACACTCTCTTTCTAAGATGACCTTTCCTTTGTATTGTTTCAAGTGAAGACTTAATTTTTCGCACATAGGGCGTTAGCCAGATTTACTCTCAGTTATTTTAGAGAAAAAAGTATGTTTCAGAAAGATTTGATTTAAAAGCATGAGTTTTATGATTTTTGGAGGCATGGGGAAAAAACCACCTCAGTATGTAACTTATGGAATTGAAGGATGACATGTGCACATGTAGAGGACTAGGGAGATGACGATACATAACGTCCCCAGTGTTGGGTCTCTAAGATCAATCCCAAGATCTAATAAGCATGTAAGAAGTGTGAAAACTCAAAGTAATATAGCGAAAATATACTCACATTGAACGATTGGATGTTGATGGAGAGTTCAAAAATTCCACTTTGAGAAGTTGCTCCAAGCTCCTCTTGATTTGTATGTTGAACTCCAAGCCTCCAAGTTTGAGATTCCAAACTCTAGGGAATGTTTCCATATCACCTTTGTATGATACTTTAAGTGCTAGCTTGGAAGAAAATGCATAAAAATCTTCATATTCTCCTTTGTGACTCTCAGCAAAATGAAGCAAAAGGGAGGGGGAGAGGCTCGGCTTTGGAGAAGAAAAGAGAGTGAAAATTTGCTAAGTGAAAAAATGATTTTTAAAAATCAAAGACATATACCAAACCTTAGTTAGTAAAATGTCTTTCACTTTTCAAGAATTTGTAAGAAACAAGTTACCATCAAATCTACACTAACTTCCATCACCATAAAGGTAAATGATTGACTAGTGATGTAACTTGATGTGACTTGTGGGCCCCACTTTAATTCAAAATCCGAGTGGGCCCGAAAACACATTCCGGGCTCAGGTTCGTTAATTCCGAATTAACGAATTTTCCGTTGCGACTTAATTAAATCAAATTTAATTAAATAATAATGCCTCGCAAAATTATTATTAAAGTCGCTCGCGAATTAATTCTAAATTAATTCGTTCGCCCGAATTAAAATCTAATTTTAATTCCGTTATGAAATCTAATTTCATTTAATATATCGAATATATTATTTAATCGATTAATTCCGAATTAATCGTTCTCTCTCTTCTATTTGAATTTTATCCCAGATAAATTGTCACCGTACTTAATCCTAAATTAATTTTATCTCTCTTCTAATTAATCCAGATTAATTATGTTCGAGTCATACGTCATCGATGAATCTTCGGGAAGCGACCCATGAGATCCCTAGATATGTTGGTAGTAAATCCAGTCGTTAGACTATCCAAACACGTGCGTACCCAGTACCACGTTCTTACCGATTTACGAGACATGGTTGGCTTCTAGCAAAGCGCCATGCCTACCCAATTCTTCAGAAATATTCTTTAAGGAATCTATAATCTATAACAGGCGTAGTATACGTAGTATTGCGTATTGCGATCCTGTATCAGATGTCACATGCAAGGCCTGTGGCTGGAATAGTGTCTGTCCCGTACGAAGCATATATCGGATCAAAAACAACTAGTCTCTATAATCGGATAATCATGACATTGTCATATTATCCCGATAGTTGCAACATAATAGAGAACTAGTTCTGTATCCCTGCGTGATCATCATCTCCATATGACTGAAGTGATACTTCCATCTTGACATCACACCCAATACACTACGATTCTCAATAAACCCAGAATGGGCGTACACAGAACCTGTTAAAGTCCCGGACAACCAAAACCAAAGCGTAATGATTGTCCCAAGTATTAGCAATGCAAGTCTCAGGTTAAGACCAAATACACCTACCCTGAATCGGATTCCCATAGACACATAGTCATATTACCAATGGGATTCCGGGGGGTCTATCCAGAGCGAAGCTGTTTTCGTACCATCGGCAAACACATCCTCCTATCACACTTCCATAAGTATCCAATACTTAAATATATGAGAACTATGCTGTTACGCTTCCATAACACGTATAAATGCAATACTAGTCTATTCCGCATTATCGATGTCCAGTCTCGATAATACTATGACTAGGGATATTTAATGATTAAACCTTTATGGATTGATAGTGTCTCATATCTTATAATCCGGAACTAATCATAAGGACTTTTATCATTTATATATACAAGTAATCAAATTACAAAATTATAAAATAGCAATTTCCATTGTCACATAGTTAATTTGTACAAAAACCACAATGTCTTTTACAAATAGTGATGCTATGGGTCATAATTGTCAAACAATCTCCCACTTGGCCTATAGCCAGTCACTCAAGCATATAACACTTGAACTATGTGCATGTCGCTCAAACTTTTGCTAAAGAATAGCTTTCGTCAGAGGATCTGCAATGTTGTCCGCTGATGCGACCTTCTCGATCTTCACATCGCCACGATGTGTGATCTCACCAATTAGATGGAAACGTCGAAGAACATGCTTTGATCATTGATGAGACTGCGGTTCCTTAGCCTGCGTTATAGCCCCGTTATTGTCACAATACAATAGAACGGGCTCAGCTGGTAACTGAACTACTCCTAATCCAATAAGGAATTTATGGATCCAAGCTGCCTCTTTTGCTGCTTTAGTTGTAGCAATATATTCTGTTTCTGTTGTTGAATCGGCAACAGTCTATTGCTTGGAAGATTTCCAGCTTACTGCTCCGTTGTTCAAACAAAATATGTACCCAGATTGTGACTTACAGTCATCTTTATCGGTTTGGAAACTTGCATCGGTATACCCTATTACCTCAAGTTCTCCATCTCCATAGATTAAGAAAGCATCCTTAGTTCGTCTAAGATACTTAAAGATGTTCTTAACCAACATCCAGTGACTATCACCTGGATCGGTCTGATATCGACTATACATGCTCAAAGCATACGAGACATCAGGTCGTGTACATATCATGGCATACATGATCGATTTGACTACCGAGGTGAACAGGATCCGACTCATGTTATCTCTCTCATCTTGAGTTTTAGGACACATGTCTTTAGATAGAGTGACACCAAGTGACACTGGCAACAGTCCACTATTAGATTGTTCCATGTTGAATCTCTTCAACACTTTGTCAATATATATGCTCTAGGAGAGTCCAAGCAGCTTTCTAGATCTATCCCGGTAGATCTTTATTCCTAGAATAAAGGTTGCTTCTCCCAGATCCTTAATGGAGAATTTTAATGAAAGCCCAGCTTTCATCAATTCTAGCATGGGAATGTCATTGCCTATTTGCAATACATCATCAACGTAAATGACAATGAATGTCAGTGTGCTCCTACTAACCTTCTTATATACACAAGGATCATCCTTGTTTTGAACGAAATCATATTCTTTTATGATCTCATCAAAACGTTGGTTCCAAGAACGCGATGCTTGCTTCAATCCGTAAATGGATCGATTTAACTTGAAAACCTTATCTGCATGTTTTGGTACGACAAAACTGTTATGTTGTTGCATATAAACATCATACAAAAGGTTTCCATTAAGGAAAGCGGTTTTGACGTCCATTTTTCATATCTCGTAATCGAAATATGCAGCAATAGCAAGCATTATCCGAATGGATTTAATCATGGCAACAGGTGAAAAAGTTTCGTCGCAATCGACACCATGTCGTTGACGATACCCTTTCGCTATAAGCCTAGCTTTGTACGTTTGTATGTTGCCATCCATGTCGGTCTTCTTCTTGAAGACCCATTTGCAACCAATAGGCTTTACGCCTTCTAGTGCATCAACCAGTGTCCAAACTTGGTTGGTGTACATGGAATCCATTTCGGATTTCATGGAATCTTGCAATAAACCAGAGTTGATACCTTGTATCGCTTCCCCATACGTAGCCGGTTTGTCATCCTCAATAAGATTAATATCCATATGAGGTGAGATTAGAAACCCAAACCTATCAGGTTATTTTCTGACTCTCTCCGACCTACGTGGTCCTTGTGTATTCGAAGATTGTGGTACACTCTCATCCCTGATGAACTGTTCATGTTCCGTTAAGGATTCTGTGCCAGGAACAGTATCACTCTGATTTTCATCGAGTTCTACTTTCCTCCCACTAACCACTGCATTTAGGAATTCCTTCTCAAGGAAAACCGCATGTAGAGCAATAAATACTTTATTCTCTTATGGGTTGTAGAAGTAATATCCTTTGGTTTCCCTAGGATAACCTACAAATAGGCATTTATCTGATTTGGGGTCAAGTTTGGTACCATCCAAACGTTTAACGTATGCCCAACATCCCCAAATCCTCAGGAATGAGAAACCCGGTTTCTTTCCTATCCATATCTCATATGGAGTTTGTTGAACAGACTTTGACGGAACCTTATTCAAAATAAGTATTGCACTATTCAATGCATATCCCCAGAAGGAAATAGGTAGCTCTGTGCGACTCATCATCGACCTTACCATGTCCAATAAAGTTCAGTTTCTCCGTTCGGACACACCGTTTAATTGAGGTGTTCCGGGAGGAGTCCTTTGTGAAAGAATACCATACTCTTTCAAGTAATCGAGAAACTCATTCCTCAAGTATTCTCCACCACGGTCCGACTGTAATGTTTTAATACTTTTGCCGGTCTATTTTTCTACTTCGTGTCGAAACTCTTTGAATTTCTCAAAGGTTTCTGACTTGTGTCTCATAAGATACACATAACCATAACGTGATGCATCATCCATAAAGGTTACGAAGTATTCATATCCACCTCTAGCCTGGCTAGACATGGGCCCACATACGTCACTATGAACGAGGGCTAACAGTTCGGTGGCACGTGCACCTTTACCGCTAAAAGGTGTTTTAGGCATTTTGCCTAATAAACAAGATTCGCAGACGTCATATGAATTTGGATCAAATCCGTCCAAGTACCCACTCTTTGAATGTGTGGATATGCGAGTCTTGTTAATGTGTCCCAGGCGACAATGCGACATATAAGTTTCATCTTTGTTACTTAATTTAAGCCTTTTATTTGTTACATTATATGTTTGAGATTGATTTATATTCAAAATATAAAGACCATTATTTACATCAGCACTGCATATCTCCATATCATTTTTATACAGAATACACCCAGTGTTTCTAAAAATAAAAGTATAGCCACATTGGGCCAATAAAGATACAGATATAATATTCCTAGTCAAACTAGGTACATAATAACAGTCTGAAAGATTTAGTACATGCCCCAATGACAGTTCTAAAATATAAGTTCCTACAGCCAAAATAGCGACCCTGGTCCCGTTTCCAACTCGTAGATCAATCTCCCCTGAGGCCAGTCTCCTGCTAATCCGTAGATCCTGCACATCAGTACATGTATGAGTACCAAAACCAGAATTAAAAATCCAACTTTTAAAACTAAAAGTAGTCAAGTTTATTTTTATAACAAACATACCTGAAACCGGTGCCTTGCCCGCTTTGATTTCCTTCATGTGCGCCTTGTACTCACGGCAGTCACGCTTCCAGTGACCCCGTTTGCCACACTACAGGCATACATATTGAGATTTGTCCTTTGTCTTCCCAGAAGACTTGGACGATTTGGCCTTGCCCTTCTTCTTCTCCTTTTTCTTCTTTAAACCTCAAGTAGCCTTTGGCCAAGCCTTGGGAGACTGAGAAGTTGAAGCGAAGTGCGCCTCGCGCTTTTTACCCTTCAATAGCTCTTTTTCTGCTTCACGCAGCATTGCCATTAGCTCTCCAAGAGTATGGTCTTGGTTCATCAGATGAACCCGCTCCAACTGTTAGGAAGAGACTGCAAGATCAAATCTAAAGAAGTCTCCGCCTCAAATGTTATGCCTAGCTGACTCAGCTGTTCAATGTCAGCAATCATCTGTGACACATGGTGCTCAACAGATGTTCCCTCTGAAATTTGAGAGCAAAAGAGCTTTTTTCTGCAATTCATATTGCGATATCAAAAACCCCAACGACAACACCAAAACTGATCTTACATACGGGGAATATCACCCAAATATGCAGATCCCAAGATTAGATGCTGCTGTCCATGAATACATTGCAAAGAAGGAGTGTACGAAGAGAAATGAACCCTAAAGGCTAACAGGAAATCACCTATCAAAAAATGTCTAGGCAAACAAACTATAGGAACCCACATCCAAAGACGAATTTCTCGTCAGAGTCGAAAATGAACAACCATACATATGGGCCACCCAACTATGAAATCTCGAGTACGCAGCGGAATCAAAATGGCCCTCCCTCATTATCCATTTCACACCAAAATAGACCCAATTCCTAACAGTACCTGAAGAACTACACTAGTGGGCCATGGAAAATGTCGTCATTGTCCGTAAATAATTCATAGCACAATATGATCTCACAACTAGGCTAGAATTTCAATTAGAAGATAATAATTTATTTGAATTAATGCTTGACCTCTACTATGCACATCTACTTCATGAAAGCATCCATGACACCATTGACTTTCCAGGAAGAAAATCAACGACCGGAGCATCCACTAGCGCTAATACTGGAGGGACCCAGCAAGACGGGGAAAACAATGTGGGCAAGCCACCTGAGACGCCATAATTATTTCCATGGGGCAATAGATTTTTGTAATTACGATAACAAAATATTGTATAATATAATAGATGATATTCAATTTCAATTTTTACTATTCAAAAAATAATTACTGGGTGCACAAAAAGATTTCATAGTTAATGAAAAATATTGGAAAAAATCTAAATGTTTAGTTGGCATCCCATGTATTGTTTTGTGTAATCCAGATCAGTCTTATAAGACTGAGATGTTAAAAGACCCTCTCTTTCATGACTTGGCAAATGTAAACAGCAAGTTCACATATATTTATGAACCTCTTTTCTAGATTATATTCATATACTTCCTGTCTTCGACAGTCCAAACACATTATAAATTGTATTGACTTTTTGGGGTTGTATATTATGGGTCACAAAGTAGCGCTCTCTAGTTTCGCTTCTATTGCTTGATCTTTTATTATCAATATTTAATATTAATAACACCCTAGTAATTACTAAAATCTTAAATTTCATAACTTATTCACTTACTTACAACATTACCATTGTCGTCAACTACAACATCTTTATTTTCTTGAACATTTCTCACACTCATTATCATATTTCTAAAAACATCTGACAACTCATGTGGATCCAGTACAAAAGACCCTCTCATTTGAACTTCATCTCTTCTAACACCAACCTCTGATACTAATGGCCCCGGATCAATTTCACCTCGTGACTCGAACATATAGAATTTGTGGGTCATATCGTCCTGCACGTTTCACTTATGCACGTAGACGATATGTTCAGAATATTCCTCGATATATTAAAAATAATAGAGGTGGGCCGCAAAAATTACATTTATATGACAAACAATTGAGAGATGTTGTGTTTACTAATAATGGTGTGTTTAGGTTAATAAATGGTATTGAATTGGGTAATAAAAAGTGTGATCGTCAGTCGGATAAAATTGTTGTCAAAGGTATCAGGTTAATTGGTAATGTTCAGTTAGGATCTGACGCTAAGGAGGACCCTCTTGTGCATCACGTGTTATTTTTTATTGTTAGTGATAATGCACCTATGGACACCGTACCCCTTCCAGACAATATATTATTGGTGTTGGTGAAGGAAATCCAGAGACTTGGATTGTTGATCCTGAACAATGTGATCGTTTTAGGATTTTGAAAAAGTTGAAGTTTAGGTTAAGTGGTGCTATTGATAATGAACAAGTTAGACATGGGTTAGAAACAATTGATCATTTTGTACCAGTTAGTGTGTGGACCGATTACAAAGATACGTTGTTTGGGAATGTTGGTAGTATTCAAAAGGGTGCCATATATTTAATTACCGCCACTGTTAGTGGTAAAGCTTGTAAATATACTTTGAGAACTCAGATGTACTTTAAAACAGTTTAATGACAATGTTATTTATTATATTGTGGGACAGTTTTAAAAGTGTTCATTTCTTTCACATCTTACAATGGAATGATATATTTTTTTATTGTTTAGGTTAATGGACGTAGACGATATAAAAACTGGTGTTGTTGAGGGGGTTTACTCGAGTGACTACAGTTCTATAGAACTTACATTACCTAATTTATACGCGCAAATGAAATTGAGATATGGTAATAATGGTATTAAAGTTGATAAGATTATGATAAAGTATTCACCGTTGTGTGCTCCTAATGCTTGTGGGATGGTGAGGGTAAATATTTACGATCGTCATTTGGATGGGAATGATTCCCTGCAAGCGTATTTCATTTTCCCAGTTGTCTGTCAGTGTGAGTTGATTTATTACGCTAATGGGTATTGTTCTGTAAATGATAAACACGCTCATTGGGTTGTTAAGTATCGTTTGGAGAATTCAAACATAAAACGGGGGGTGACTTATTGTAAAAAGAAAGGATATTTAAAGTATTCAACCAGTGAAATGCCTGAAGATAGTGCCATGAGACCCCTTGTAATACAAGTCTTATCTAAGAATTACACGACTGAGAATGTCGATGTATGGCATTGTGCTCCTAGTAAAATTGTTCCTATAATCACGAGATCTTTATCATTGGTGAATCCTGAACATTGAATGGATACATTATTAGGTGGATTAGGCGAAAACGCTTCAGTTATAGCAGAACGAAGAGGTCGTTTGAGTGTTTCTGATCATGAATTGTGCAAGTCACGAGGTGAAATGATTTGGGCAAAAATACTACTGGAATCCACTTCCAAAGATGAATTTCTCGTCAGAGTCGAAAATGAACAACCATATATATGGGCCACCCAACTACGAAATCTCGAGTATGCAGCGGAATCAAAATGGCCATCCCCCATTAGCCATTTCACACCAAAATGGACCGAATTCCTAAGAGTACATGAAGAACTACACCAGTGGGCCATGGAAAATGTCTTCATTATCCGTAAACAATTCATAGCACAATATGACATCACAACTAGGCTAGAATTTCAATTAGAAAATAATAATTTATTTGAACTAATGCATGACCTCTATTATGAACATCTACTTCATGAAAGCATCCCTGACACCATTGATTTGACAGGAAGAAAATCAACTACCGAAGCGTCCACTAGCGCTAATACTGGAGGGACCCAGCAAGACGGGCAAAACAATATGGCATGCCACCTGGGACGCCATAATTATTTCCATGGGGCTGTAGACTTTAGTAATTACGATAATAAAGCCTTGTATAATATAATAGATGATATTCAATTTTAATTTTTTACCATGTAAAAAACAATTACTGGGTGCAAAAAAAGATTTCATAGTTAATGAATATATAGGAAAAAATCTAAATGTTTAGGAGGCATCCCATGTATTGTTTTGTGTAATCCAGATCAGTCTTATAAGACTGAAATGTTAAAAGACCCTCTCTTTCACGACTGGGCAAATGTAAACTGCATGTTCACATATATTTATGAACCACTTTTCTAGATTATAAGTATATAGTTCCTGACTTTGACAGAACAAACTCATTATAAATTGAATGACATTTTAGGGTTATATATTAGGGGTCGTAAAGTGGCGTTCTCTAGTTCGCTTCTATTGCTCGGTGGTCTTTTATTGTCAATATTTAATATTAATAACAATCCAGTAAATACTAAAAAAATTATAATTCATAACTTATTTACTTGCTTACAACATTACCTTTGTCGTCCACTACAACATCTTTATTTTCTTGAACATTGCTCACACTCATTAGCATATCTTTCAACACAACTGATTATTGTTCTATAGAACTTGCATTACCTAATTTATTTGCACAGCTGAAATTGAGATATGGTAACAAGAGTATTAAAGTTGATAAGATTATGATAAAGTATTCACCGTTGTGCGCTCCTAATGCCTGTGGAATGGCGATGGTAAAACTTTACGATCATCGTTTGGATGAGAATGATTCCCTACAAGCGTATTTCATTTTCCCAATTGACTGTCGTGTGAGTTGAATTATTACGGTAATGAGTATTTTTCTGTAAATGATAAACATGCTCATTGGGTTGTGAAGTATCGTTTGGAGGATTCGAACATAAAATGAGGGGTGACTTATTGTAAAATGAAAGGATATTTAAAATATTCAACTATTGAAATGCCTGAAGATAGTGCCATGAGACCCCATGTAATACAAGTTTTATCTAAGAAATATACGACTCAGAACGTCGATGTATGGCATTGTGCTCATAGTAAAATTGTTCCTATAATCATGAGATCTTTATCATTGGTGAATCCTGAACGTCAAAGGGATACATTATTAGGTGGATTTAGAGAAAGCACTTCAGTTATAGAAGAACGAGGAGGTCGTTTGAGTATTTCGGATCATGAATTGTGCAAGTTACGAGGTGAAATTGATCCGGGGCCATTAGTATCAGAGGTTGTGGTGTTAGAAGAGATGAAGTTCAAAAGAGAGGGTCCGTTGTACTGGAGCCATATGAGTTGTCAGATGTTTTAAGAAATGTGATAATGAGTATGAGAAATGTTCAAGAAAATAAAGTTGTTGTAGTGGACGACAATGGTAATGTTGTTGTAAGTAAGTGAATAAGTTATGAAATTTAAGATTTTAGTATTTACTAGGGTGTTATTAATATTAAATATTGATAATAAAAGATCGAGCAATATAAGCGAATTAGAGAGCGCTACTTTGCGACCCATAATATACAACCCCAGAAAGTCAATACAATTTATAATGAGTTTGGATTGTCGAAGACTGGAAATATATGAATATAATCTAGAAAAGAGGTTCATATATATATATATATATATATGTGAACTTGCAGTTTACATTTGCCCAGTCGTGAAAAAGAGGGTCTTTTAACATCTCAATCTTATAAGACTGATCTGGATTACACAAAACAATACATGGCATGCCACCTAAACATTTAGATTTTTTCCAATATTTTTCATTAACCGTGAAATCTTTTTGTGCACCCAATAATTATTTTTTGCATAGTAAAAACTCAAATTGAATATCATCTATTATATTATACAATTTTTTATTATCGTAGTTACTAAAATCTATTGCCCCATGGAAATATTTATGGCGTCTCAGGTGGCGTGCCCACATTGTTTTCCCCGTCTTGCTGGGTCCCTCCAGTATTAGCGGTAGTGGACGCTCCGGTCGTTGATTTTCTTCCTGGAAAGTCAATGGTGTCAGGGATGCTTTCATGAAGTAGATGTGCATAGTAGAGGTCATGCATTAATTCAAATAAATTATTATCTTCTAATTGAAATTCTAGCCTAGTTCTGAGATCATATTGTGCTATGAATTATTTAAGGAAGAGAAAGGAACATTAAAGGCTAACAGGAAATCACCTATCAAGAAACGCAATATGATTTGGGCAAAAATAATACAGGAATCAACTTCCAAAGACGAATTTTTAATCAGAGTCGAAAATGAACAACCATATATATGGGCCACCAAACTATGAAATCTCGAGTATGCAGCGGAATCAAAATGGCCCTCCCCCATTAGCCATTTCACAACAAAATGGACCCAATTCCTAAGAGTACCTGATGAACTACACCAGTGGGCCATGGAAAATGTCCTCATTGTCCGTAAACAATTCATAGCACAATATGACATCACAACTAGGTTAGAATTTCAATTAGAAGATAATAATTTATTTGAACTAATGCATGACCTCTATTATGAACAACTACTTCATGAAAGCATCCCTGACACCATTGATTTTCCAGGAAGAAAATCAACGACCGGAGCGTCCACTAGTGCTAATACTGGAGGGACCCAGCAAGACGGGTAAAACAATGTGGGCACGCCACTTGGGACGCCATAATATTTCCATGGGGCTGTAGACTTTAGTAATTACGATAATAAAGCCTTGTATAATATAATATATGATATTCAATTTCAGTTTTTACCATGTAAAAAACAATTACTGGGTGCAAAAAAAGATTTCATAGTTAATGAAAAATATAGGAAAAATCTAAATGTTTAGGAGGCATCCCATGTATTGTTTTGTGTAATCCAGATCAGTCTTATAAGACTGAAATGTTAAAAGACCCTCTCTTTCACGACTGGGCAAATGTAAACTGCAAGTCCACATATATTTATGAACCTCTTTTCTAGATTATAAGTATATAGTTCCTGTTTTTGACAGAACAAACTTATTATAAATTGAATGACTTTTTAGGGTTATATATTAGGGGTCGCAAAATGGCGCTCTCTAGTTCGCTTCTATTGCTCGGTGGTCTTTTATTGTCAATATTTAATATTAATAACACTCCAGTAAATACCAAAAAATTATAATTCATAACTTATTTACTTGCTTAAAACATTACCCTTGTCGTCCACTACAACATCTTTATTTTCTTGAACATTTCTCACACTAATTATCACATTTCTTAATACATCTGACAACTCATATGGCTCCAGTACAACAGAACCTCTCCTTTCAACTTCATCTCTTATAACACCAACCTCTGACACTGATGGCCCCGGATCAATTTCACCTCGTGACTTGCACAATTCATGATCAGATACACTCAAATGACCTCTTCGTTCTTCTATAACTGAAGCGCTTTCACCGAATCCACCTAATAATGTATCCCTTCGACAGTTCAGGATTCACCAATGATAAAGATCTCGTGATTATAGGAACAATTTTACTAGAAGCACAATGCCATACATTGACATTCTCGGTCGTGTATTTCTTAAATAAGACTTGTATTATAGGGGGTCTCATGGCACCATCTTCAGGCATTTCACTAGTTGAATACTTTAAATATCCTTTCATTTTACAATAAGTCACCCCCTGTTTCATGTTCGAATCCTTCAAACGATACTTAACAACCCAAAGAGAGTGTTTATCATTTACAGAATAATACCAATTACCGTAACAAATCAACTCACACTGACAGTCAACTGGGAAAATGAAATACGCTTGCAGGGAATCATTCCCATCCAAACGACGATCATAAATATTTACCCTCACCATCCCACATGCATTAGGAGAACACAACGGTGAATACTTTATCATAATCTTATCAACCTTAATACTCTTGTTACCGTATCTCAATTTCAAGTGCGCGAATAAATTAGGTAATGCAAGTTCTATAGAACTGTAGTCACTCGAGTAAACCCCCTCAACAACACCAGTTTTGATATCGTCTACGTCCATTAACCTAAACAATACAAAAATATCATTCCATTGTAAGATGTGAAAGACATGAACACTGCTAAAACTGTCCCACAATATAATAAATAACATTGTCAGTAAACTGTTTAAAAGTACATCTGACTTCTCAAAGTATATTTACAAGCTTTACCACTAACAGTGGCGGTAATTAAATAAATGACACCATTTTGAATACTACCAAAATTCCCAAACAATGTATCTTTGTAATCGGTCCACACACTAACTTGTACAAAATGATCAATTGTTTCTAACCCATGTCTAACTTGTTCATTATCAATAGCACCACTTAACCTAAACTTCACCTTTTTCAAAATCCTAAAACGATTCTCATTGTTTAGGATCAACAATCCAAGTCTCTGGATTTCCTTCACCAACACCAATAAATATATTGTCTGGAAGGGGTACGGTTGTCCATAGTGTTAGACATTATGACCCATAGAGTCACTATTTTGTAAATGATATTGTATTATTGTACAAAATTAACTATGTGATAATGAAATTGCTTTTGCCGTTTTGTAAAATTATTACTTTGATATATTAATGGCAAAAGTCCATATGATTAGTTCCGTATTGAGATGATATGAGACAGTATCAATACATAAAGGTTTAATCATTAAATATCCCTAGTCGGAGTATTATCGAGATCGGACATCGATAATGCGGAATAGACTAGTATTGCATTTGTGCATGTTGTGAGGGCACAACGGCATAGTTCTCATATATTTAAGTATTGGATACTTATGCAAGTGCGATAGGAGGTTGTGTTTAGGAGGTTGTGTTTTACCGATGGTACGGAAAACAGCTTCGCTCTGGATAGACCCCGCGGAATCCATTGGTAGTATGTCTGCGTGTCTATGGGAGGCCGCATCAGGGTAGGTGTATATGGTCTTAACCTGAGACTTGCATCGCTGGTACTTGCGACAATCGGTAAACTTTGGTTTTGGTGGTTGGGGACTTTAACCGTTTCTGTGTTCACCACTTCTTGGTTTATCAGGAATCGTAGTGTACTGGGTGTTGATGTCAAGATGGAAGTATCACTTCAGACATATGGAGTTGATGATCGCGCAGGACACAGAACTAGTACTCTATAAAAGGTTGCAACCGTCGGGACAATATGACCAGGTCAGGATTGTCCGATTTAAAGAGACTAGTTGTTTGATGTCCGATATATGTTTCGTACGGGGCAGACCACACTTCCAGCCCCAGGCCTAACATGTGATCGTTCGATAATAGATCGATGTACGCGATACTACGGGTATATACTATGCTTGATATAGATCTAATATTCCAGTAAGAATATTTCTGGAGAATTTGGTAGGCATGGCGCTTTGCTAGAAGCCAACCTTGTCTTGTAAATCGGTAAAAACGTAGTACGAGGTACGTACGTGTTTTGATTATCCAACGACCGTATTTACTGCCAACATATCCGGATCTCTTGGGTCGCTTCCTGAAGATTCACCTATGATGTTGATTCGAACTTTATTAATCTTGGATTAATAACGGAGAACTTTATCTTGGATAAAATGCCTTATTAGGAGAGAGAGAGAGATCGATTAATTTGGAATTATCGGTAAAAAATGATATATTCGATATATTATAAACGAAATTAGATTTCGACGCGGAATTAAAATCGGATTTTAATTCGGGCAAACGAATTAATTTAGAATTAATTCATTAGCGAACTGAATAGTAATTCCGCAAGGCGTATTATTTAATTCACGTCGCGACGGAAATTCGTTAATTAGGAATTAGTGAAACCGAGCCCGAAAGTGTTGCGGACACATTCGTATTTTGAATCGAGTGGTAATCCGCAAATCGCATCGCGATATCTCATTTACTTGATACGAATAGATGATGGATGTATCTAGTCACCTTTAAGGGATGATACATTATCTCTATTCTCAAAGTATGGTAATGATGGCAAATGATGGGTTTCATTTTGGAGGGAAAACCTTTCACCGTTTTTGAAGGGTTTTTGATTAAAAATTGATTTTGGTATTTGATATCATTATTTTTTAATTGCTTTTCAATTTCCTCTCTCTCACGGTTTTTGGTAACAAAAGGGAAAAGAAAAACAAAAGGGTTAACTCTCCTCTCCTTCTTCCTTTGCTCACGCCGTGAGCTTCAAACAAAAGGCAGAAAATTGTTTTTTCATTCTCCATTTTTGCTAGCACAAGCAAGGATCAAAAGAGGTGATAGGGAAACAACCTTGGAGCTTGGAACACTTGAAGATTCGCAGCTTTCTCTCCATCTTTTGCTTGGCCGAAACTTCCACCTTGAAGACTCAAGGATTGTCTTCACCATTTTGTCACAAAGCTTAGTAAGTATGATTCCGCCATATTTCTAGCTTTGCATGTATGTTATTTGTACTTCTATATGGCTTAATCTTTCTTTGGGACTAATTATAGAAACCAACAATGGTATCATGGAGCCATGTTTAAGCATGAAATACATTAGGGTTTATTTGGGGAAAATTGATTGAAGCATGTTCTTGTGAAATTGGATGCTATAGTATGCTTATATGTATGTATATGATATATTACATGATCAATTTTGAGAAAAATGCATTGGATGATTTTTCCCCCAAAATGTTGTCTTGGCCGAATGTGGAGGTGCTTCCCATTGGTTTGAAATTTTTCATGCACAAGCTTATTGATGACTTAAGCATGATTACATGTATAATATATGATATATTACATGATCAATTTTGAGAAAAATGCATTGGATGATTTTCCCCAAAATGTTCCTTTGGCCGAATGTGAGGTACTTCCATTAAGTTGATTTTTTACATGCCACAAGTTCATTGGATGATTTGAGTGTGCTTAATTGTTTGTAATATGATGTATTACATGATCAATTTTGAGAAAATTGTATTGGATATTTTTTTCCCAAAATTGATGCCTTGGCGGAATGTGTAGGTCATTTTATTGATTTGGAATTTTTCATGCACAGTTTATTAAGATAACTTAAGCATGATTAATGTATGATATTTGATGTATACATGATCAATTTTGAGAAAATGCATTGGATGATTTTTTCCCTAAAATG
>SKCR01008995.1:0-45094 GCA_019454045.1 Zanthoxylum bungeanum | reverse complement strand
GTCATATTATCCCGATGAATGCAGTACTTAAGAGTACTAGTTCTGTATCCTACGTGATCATCATCTTCATATGACTGGAGTGATACTTCCATCTTGACATCACACCCAATACACTACGATTCTCAGTATACCCAGAAGAATCGTACACAGAACCTGTTGAAGCCCTGACGACCAAAACCAAAGTATACTGATTGTCGCAAGTATTAGCGATGCAAGTCTCAGGTTAAGACCAAATACACCTACCCTGATTCGGATTTCCATAGACACATAGTCATACTACCAATGGATTCTGAGGGGTCTATTCAAAGCGAAGCTGTTTCCGTATCATTGGTAAACACAACCTCCTATTACCACTGCATAAGTATTCAATACTTAAATATATGAGAACTATGTCGTTATGCTCCCACAACGTACACAAGTGCAATACTAGTCTATTCTACATTATCGATGTACAGTCTCGATAATACTACGACTAGGGATTACTTAATGATTAAACAGTAGGATTAATACTGTCTCATATCTTATCAATCTGGAACTAATCATATGGACTTCTATCATTTATATATCCCGGTAATCCAATTACAAATGATAAAAGAGCAATTTACTTTGTCACATAGTTAATTTGTACAACAACCACCATGTTATGTACAAATAGTGATGTTATGGGTCATAATTGTCCAACATGTGGCTCTCAATTAGTTACTCCAAATTCGCCATCAATATATTTTTAAAATGTGTCTAAATGATAATTTTTTTAAAACAAGAGGTATTTATGAATAATAAATGATTTTTTAGACTTTCATAACCAATTAAAAAAAAAGTATACATAAAATCACTCCGTTAATAGGTCAAAAACAAAATTTAAAAAAAAAAAAAAAAAAAAAAAACTTTCTTTAATCATTAATGACCTCAGGAAATTGTTATGGATTTTCCTCTAGGACCAGGCCCATTTTGAAAATTGGCATCGTTATATCGGTTAGCAATCTATCTCCATTTTGGAAAAGGAACTCTTTTTATCTTTCACAATTCCATTCAGGGGACGACGTACATAACCACCAGCAACATGTCAGTTGCAGCATGTTCTGATAACCAGAATGCTGAGACACGGCGGCAGGCAAGTCTCAGGATCAACGAAAGTGATTTCGAGTTGATGGATTCTCTTTATAAGGCTGCAGTAGAAGGTTTGTTCTCAATTTAAAGCACATGAAAGTACCCTTGACCAAATATTGACTCCGAACGAGAACACAATCCTCCATATCCACATCACAGCCCGAGCTGATCAAACAGAGGAGCCAAACAGCCTTTGGAACTGGACTTTAAAAAAGAAACCATCAATATCAGAGGAAGGAAGTTTTGTGAGAGAGATTTTAAAAAAATTGTCCTGCTCTATTACAAAAGGCCAATACCAAAGGGGAAACTCTTCTGCACATAGCCGCCAGGCACGGGCATGCTGATATAGCGAAGGATTTAATTGCTGAATGCAAAAGACCTCACCAAAGCGACCCTGAGAGAGGAATTGAAGCTACGAGGCTGATGCTGGGGATTACCAATAAGGCCGAAGACACGGCCTTGCACGAGGCGGTACGTTATAATCATGTTGATGTGGTGAAGATATTGACCCAAGAAGTACCTGAACTATCTTACGATGCCAATAATGCCGGCGAGACTCCACTCTACCTGGCTGCGGAGAGAGGGTATAAAGATGTTTTAAAGTCAATTTTATTGACTTGCAAGTCACCAGCTAACCAGGGACCAATGGGAAGAACGGCTTTGCACGCAGTCTCATTGCGCGAAGATGCAGGTAAAATTCATTGTTTTATGGAGAATCACATTTGCTTCTTATTTGAGATCTATGCCTAAAATATATTTAGCTAAATCTTATTACTCATATTTTTTGTTCTGAAAATAAGAATTGATCAATTATTTCAATAATTTTATATTACAATCATCTAATCAATTAGAAAAAATTTGTTATTTTTTTCTACATGAAAAATTAATAATAAGTTTGTAATACACTTGTAATGGGGTTTGGAGTAGTGAGGCTCTGGGTTTGTTGAATTGTGTGTAGAAATGACAAAAATGCTAGTAGAGAATAAAAGGACGGATCATCTGACAAGCAAACCGGATCAGCAAGGGTGGCTCCCTCTTCACTTGGCTGCATACATGGGACGCTATTACGTGGTGAAGGAATTACTGAAAGCAGATAAATCAGCAGCCTACAAAGCTGATAACGAGGGAAAGATACCTCTTCATCTTGCAGCTAGTAAGGGCAGAGTATATACAATGGAAGAGCTTATACTCAGTTGCCCTAGTTGTTGTGAACTTGTTGATAACAGAGGGAGGAATGTTTTCCACTTTGCCTTGGATAGCAAAAGTACAAGGGCTGTGCAACTTCTCTTGAAAAATCCATCGCTTGGAAACCTTTTAAACCAGAAAAATGACGAAGGAAACACACCTCTCCTAGAACATGCTGCCTCTGGTACTTTTGTAAAGTCTTTCGTTTGTCACCCCAAAGTAGATACCCTAGCTTTCAATCATCAAAACAATAATGCTGAAGATATAATCCTATCAGACAGGGTGCTCTTTCCTCCGGCCGAGGTAAGCAATATATGCTAAATTAATATATTTATTTATTTATTTAATATTTTAAGTTCATATAAATAAATAAAGAATAAGGAAATATTAGTTGTTGTTCATAAATTAATATTCGAAAACAACATATGGTTGCAGTTAAGATTTCTATCGTGCTTGTATAGAGTTCCAGATCACAGATATGCGCGACATGCAGTCTTAAGAAATGATAGAGAAGAAGAGAAATCATCAGGATATAAGGAATATCACGAATATGTCAAGGAAAGAAAGGATTCCCATCTTGTAGTGGCAGCCCTTGTAGCAACTGTTACATTCACGGCAGGTATTACCATGCCTGGTGGTTACATTAATGAAAAGGGCCCAGACCAGGGGGCCGCTGTTCTAACCAGAAGTAGAGCTTTCCAAGCATTTGTTATATTCAATACGGTAGCCATGATTTCCTCCACAAGTTCCGTCTTCATACATATTTATCTGTCACTGATACAGAACAAGAAGACGGTATTTATAATATGGAAACTGAGCCTAGCATTGATCGCTTTAGCCTTGTTATCCATGGTGTTAGCCTTTCTTACAGGAACATATTCAGTGGTATATAGTTCCAAAGCACTTGTCATTGTCATTTTTGTCATTGCTGGCTTGTTCTACTTGATCTATGATTATTTCGGACTTCTTCGGATTTTATTAAGAGTTGTGACAAGTTTGGTCATCATGGTGATAATAAAATTGCGAGAAAAGTATCAAGGAATTTGGTTTAGTAGATTTCAATGACTTTGTCCGAGGAAGAGCATTCACCTTGGGTGAGACTTGAGAGGAAATTGGAAGGGGGTTTTATGAGCAAGAATGGAATACAATTAATTGTAAAGTCATTTACCTTTTACTATTGTACTGTGTATGTTGTGATGTTGTTCTATGTGTAAGGATTAAATTGTCCGAAGTCCTTGGCCTTCAATAAACCAACTCAGTTAGACTGCGTGTTCAATGACAAAACTACTTAAAATTACTGGAAATAAGGCTATACAAATGCATACTAACATAAGCTGATCCGAGGATGCAGTATGTTCGCCAAAATTGTGAGCTGCACATGTGTGAAAAATTTTGTATGTCTGTCCATACCTATTACTCTGCTGTAAAATTAAATATCCCACCATGTGTAGCATGAGCATAAATATGATCTAAACGACATTTAGAATCTTAAAGAGAAAAGGAAAACACATAGATGCCCAGACACAACTAGATCTGCTCCCACTATGTTGCATGATCATGTTAGCAGCAGCTGTAAGCTAAAGTGGCACACTAATAATCTTCCTCCAATTTTCTCTCTGCCAAAAACTTAATAAAGTCTGGAAAATAATAATTAAGTTGATAGACGGTAGAAATGAAACTCTTAATTCATTGTCAGGCAGCCTTCTTGGTGCCGTAGCAGCAGCAGCAGCAGCAGTGATCTTGTTGAGTGTCTCAGCCATTTTCATCACGGTTCAAATCTCAGAAACAGTGAAACATGAATCTTTTAATTGATGAAATCAATACCAAGAATTGCAATGACTAAAAAGGACAAAAACCAGAAACTAATTGCAAGCAATCCAGCCTCAGCTTTCTGAATGAAGTGACCTTTAGTGTGATTTCTTTCTATTGCATTTCCTGAAACATGTTATTAAAGTTACTTTGCAATAATTGGGATTTGAAGATTTTTAATTAACATAAAAAGGCTATAACCAATCATTTTACCTTTATTATTTACCAATCCATTTTCTTTCACCATGTTAGCAATTGTGACAACAGGAGGAATACCTGCATCAACTGAAGCCAGAAGTCAGTAATATTTGCACCATTGAAGTAAAAGCCTAAGAAGTCATTGTAACTAATATTGTCTTATTTACGACACTGAGACTCAAGTTAAAAGAAAAATAAATCTGAATTTTCTGAAATATTATACCTCGTTGATCTCATTTACCCATTTGAAAGTCGATTACTATGATTATAATGATCAACCTAACAGCATTTATTACTAAGCTCGTCAGGGGATACAAGACAAAATGAAATGAAATGAAATAAATAGAGCCACATTAAGGGAATTTTTGAATTTGAAATATTAGATTTCATCCGTTAATCAATAAGGAAGCATCTTCATGTAATGTGCATGATTTATTCCATCACTTGCAGCTAAAGAAGCAAATGCAACTGATCTCAGGTGCAGCTGATTTATTTGCTGTGACAAAAAGGGAAAGAGGAAAAATGAATTTGTATTTCTGTTTCTGTTTCTGTTTCTCTCAATAAACTGAAACATTACAACATCTAACATGAACAGAAGCACTTGCTTGGACATTGTATCTCAATCTTATTTAGAAATGAAAAAAGAACATAGGAAAATGCTAGACTGCAATACTAGAGCGGCCCCTACAAAACAAGTTTACACTTGCACCTAATTACATGCTCATGTTAGCAGCAGCACCCAAAGTAATTGGCTCACAAACTACTGCCTCTAATTATATCTCCATGTCTATCGTAACACTGAAAAATAACATCTGCAACAGCAAACTGCAGAAATGAAACCCTAATCAAACTGCTTTTTCAGGCCTTCACATCAGCATCAGCAGTCTCCTTTCGAGCAGTGGTGGCAGCAGTGCTCTTGTCGAGTTTCTCAGCCTTTTTCAGCACAATTTGAATCTGAGAGACAGTGTGAACAATAGATAAGAAGAAATTGTCACTGGTTAGATAGAAACTAAAATAGTGACTAGTAAAATGGACGAAAGCCAGCTGCCAATGCAAGATACCCAACCTTAGCTTTCTGAATAAAGCTGCCTTTATCATCCTCCTCGGAGTTCATTGTAGAAATCTTTACCTCTGTTCCATTTTGAAGAAGATATGTCATTCTAATTATTTAGCTATCATAAAAGATTTAATAAAAAATGGCTTTGATCATTTACCTTTATGACTTGCCAGTCCATCACGTTTCAGAGCCTCGGCAATTGAAATAACAGTAGGAATAGCTGCATTGAGCAATTTGCAGAAGTCAGTAGATATTGTTATAGAATATGTTAAAACGTGAAGGATATAACAGCAACAAACTGTCTTGAGCATAAGTCTGCATTTCAAGCTTAGGTGGGAAACTTTTGTCATCTTTCACGGAAGGTTATGACAGATTATGCTTTTTCAATTGAATATCAGCTGTAACCTCTAAAATGACCACTGTAATCAATAGTATTAGTGCACTGATAAATTACATTCATTCCAGTGAAATCAAACCATCATCACATAATGTAGGATATAATAACCGCCAAAATCATACTATTATTTGAAAGATCAATTTCTCTTTCTGTCAACAATCTGTGTTTGGAAATCAACAACAACTAGATGTGATTTGAATGTACCAGAAGAAGAAGAATAACAGGAAAAGGAAGTAAGCAAAAGTGAGAAGGCCCATAAAAGAAATTGTACCCATTCCCAAGGCATTGAGCTCAATGTCATTGCACTGCTTTATGTGCCTCTGCAATACCATTAAAAAGATTTAATCAAAACCTCAATTAAAGGAAAATGCAACATCTGCAGAATGAGAATATCATGAAATTTAAAGAATATGGATTAATAGGTTAGGAGAGATTCATGTTATCAATCAATGCCTATAATCATTTTATTTTAGCAGAATCAGAGATTATGTAAATCAGGTTAAAAAAGCACTAACTGGCTCCAAGAACCCTAAACACACCAGATTATCTTTGCTAGTTCCCAAAACAATCCGACAAACTCTCACAACAAATGCAGAGGAAAGCAACTGCAGATACCAAATATGCTTTAACACATGAAGATTTTAGACAATTGGTCAAGGCCATCTACTTGAAGCAGAGTTGCTACAGCAAATTAAACAGCAATTAAGTAAAAGATTATACACTAAACTTCTCTCTTAAGAATACAACCACATCATAGACCACATACAAGAAACCATGAAAAAACCCCTACAATTTTCTCGGCAAGAAATTGGTATAGAAAGAAAGAGTAATAAAGCTCCAATAAGAAACCCCAATTCTTCAATAAGGAAGCCCAGCAACAAAGAATCCAATAAAAAAAACCCCTACAATTTTCTCGGCAACCAAACAGACCATTATTCGATCAATTAAAATGATAACCGAAATAACAAAACAGATTCAAACCCATTATAGACCACATACAAGAAACCATGAAAAAACCAACAAAAGAAAGAAATCAAACCCTAAAATTCATCAAAACAACCAAATAAATCCCTGAAATCATAAACTGTACCTTAGCAAGATTGAGGTAAAACACAAAGGGTTTCTTGGTGTGAGACACAAGAATTCGATTGCTCTTCTTCTTCTTATTCTGAGATGAAGACTCGGCGGCGGTAGCAGTAACAGTAGCAGTCTTGCCATCACGAGAATCATGATCAACAACTGCTGCTGCAACTGCAACAGTTGACTCGTTCTTGGATTCCTCTGCCTTGAACTCAGTGCTCTTCGCAACAATCACGCTTGACTCCATTGTTACTTAAATCACAGGTTCTCTCTCAAGATTGCTGTCTCTCTCACTCTAAAGAATGTGTTGCGAATGGCGGGAAAATTTGTTGAGATTTGCGTGCCAGTGTGGATTCTGATGGGAACCCGCGCTTTTATATAGAACTGGTGATTCAGTTACGGATGGACACGTGGTGGGTTTTTATTGGAATCCAAGTCTTGTTAGTTATTTTTGGCCGGAACCCAGTGGCGTGTTAGCGAAGCTAACAGCTATTATCATATAACTACGATTTTGCCCTCCAAACAAATTTCGGCCTCTTTAAGCCCATTTAAATAGGCCCAGAAGATTTGTGGGCCTATAGATGTGGATCAATTATTATTTTTTGTTGGGTCGAAAATTATTGATTAGGTGAACAAGAACAATTCTTGTTCAAATATTAAATTAATATATAAGGAATTTTCCAAGATTCTTAACTTGTTATTATTTTCTCATATTTCGATCGTGGGGCTGTAGAATCTCTTTTCAATGGGCCCCATGGAGTCCCTAACTAAAGGCATTCACCGACCGTTGATTCTCATCAAAAAACTTTAATGCACACCCGACTTAGCATACAACCAATCCAATGATTGGCGGGAGAGAAATACAACGCTACACGTGTGAGATTGATACTCGATATGCTTGCTTGCCTCCATTAAAAGTATTAATTTTAAATTAATTGATTAATTAATTAATTTGTGGGTCTAATTAAGCAAAAGAAGAACGATACAATGATTGTGATGGTGGTGGTGAACAATCATGTCCAGTGTGGCATGTATTATCTTGGCTAAGGGACCCACAGGATGATCAAATCATTAGTCATTCACCTGAGATTGAAGATTAAAGGTTGTGATTGAGAGGCTACATAGATGTGGGCTCCACGTATTATGAATGATTTGAGTCGATTCTAATTTATGACATAAATGGTACCCTTCCTTTTTACTCCACCCACCTTACAACCCAAACTCATATTCGGATTCATTTATGTATAAATTTATAATCCACGGGGCTCCCATCTTCTCTTTAACACTATTCATTTATCTTTGTTATCTAAAATAATTTGCCCTTTAATTAGAAACTAATATCAAGCAAACAGTAGCATTTTAGAGAACACTCGTATATATTCGCCATATTAATTATGAAAGATGCTTCAACTTGATCACTATTTTATGTCATAATGTTTGTATTTGGATTTGCAGAAAATCTTGAATTTCAATTGAGATTCAGGATTTTATATCGTTTGATATGATATTCGAATCGAAAAATTGTCTCCAACAAAAATTTTTATGACGATTTTTTATCTCGAATAAAAAATCATGTATGAGTTCGAGACAAAATTAATCATAAATCCTAAAATTTAACGTTAAAAACTTTGATCCAAAATTTAAAATGATTTTTTTTTTCATCCTGACTATCATCCATAGTTTGTATTACATTTTTTGATATAAGATATAGGATCAGTGAATCATTCTCATCGTGATTTATGGCATGTTTCACCAGCAAAAAATGGTCTTTGTTGATACATCGGTAGGTGTCGTGATATTTTATATCGTACCGCAAGTGTACGGTGTCAAGTTTTAGTATAAATCAGTGAAAGAGTGTCGAACCCACATGGATTGTGTTAACTCGCACTAAATACTACAATTGATAATCCTAACTTTATTTAGAATACAAATAATAAAGATTTTAATAAATAAATATAAAAACAATTATATAGGAGGAACTAATACGATAGAGATTATGGATCCTGGTTTCACCTAGCTGTCGCCTATGTATTTGTCATGTAAATTAATCTATGTTCAGTATATTGTTTATAAGTCAAGACTCCTAAAGTATTCACTCCATCTCTCGAGTGCCGAGTGAAAATATCAACAACTATAGATTTCGATATCTCTATAAAAATCTCATAGTTAACAACTCTTTACGCTTTGTGATTCTATATTAACGACTTCAAAGGACTACAGATTCTCTCGAACTCTATAAAATCTTATGTCATATTCTCTAGATCCATTCAAAATCTCCTCTCTCAAGTGATAGATTTCAAACATATATCATCATATTTGTGGCCAGCAAACACAAAGCATTAAACTCAAAAGAATACAAATAAACTGATAAAACTTCATAACAAAATTAACAATTAAAACAAAGGCTCAAGCATCAGTTACATCATTCTCCAAAATTAAGGAGTTAGTTCATGACTAAAGATAAAAACAATGATAAACAAGTCATGAATCTAATGGAAACCATTAGAGTTCTAAGAAAGAAACAAGAAGATAAAACCCGATTTGAATCTCTTCCTCTTCGGACGTCACCGCCTTCGTCTCATCTTGTCGCTCTTCAATCCTCCTCCTTGGATCTCTCTAAAATATGTATTCTTGTGTTTTGTGATGTGTATTAGCCTCCTCCTTGGATCTTGGACGAACTAATCTATTTATAATAAAGCCCTGGAGTCATTGGGTATTTTAAAAACCCTAATTTTACTTTTCTGGAACGCGTGGGTATTTGTCCTTCCCGCAGCGCCGCGGCGCCTGGACTTGGGCGCCGCGGCGCCAAAGCCTCTGGAAAGTGTATGGAGCTCGTATCTGCTGAGGGCGCTGCGGCGCCAAATCCTCGGCCTTTTGGTTGGGACGCATGACCTTGCAGGCGCCGCGGCACCAGTGAAGATTTTCTTCACTAGTGCTGCATCTTGCTTCCAATGCTCTCGTGTGTGTCTGATGCATCTGTATGGTCCCAAAACACGTGCAAATGTCTCAAGATCCATGTATTAATGATTCCTACAAATAAGATATAAAATAAATTATAAATGACATTAAATGGCACGAAACATAACAAAATAATAGGCTATTGTGGATGCTGGATTTCGGCTGAGGTCCACAATCAGAATTTGTAAGTTGGGGGCACTATCGATCCTACAAAATAAAGGTAGAGAGAGCGGGAGCAGAATGCCCACCGGTGTGGTGGGTGATGGGGGCACTCCGACGCTCAAGTTAGTAGTATGAAATGAGCAGTAATCAAGTAAAATGTGAAAGTAAGGCTCGTTATTACCTTATATTTCTTTGGGTGGCCGTGAGGGCGGTGACAAGTGTTTAGGGAATGAAGAATTCTGAGAGCTTGTGTCAGAGAATATAGGCTTATATGAGAGTGGATAAGCTTGAATGCCTTATGTCTTGAATTGCGTTGTTATTTATAGATGAACATGATCATCTTTGGCAGCTGGCGTAAGTCCCACAACGCGCTCAGACACTTGATAAAAAGTTTGAGCATGTGAGAATATGCCTTGTGTTAGGCAAAGTGGGGGAAAAGTGGTTGATATAATTAAGAGATTTTATCTTCAAGCTTCCGGCTTAATTGTAATCCAATAATACTGAATTCTTTGGGCTTGGTCTTTACTTTCGGGCCTTGCATACTGTTGGGTTTGAGGTGAAAATACGGTTTTGCCCTCGGCCCAATTTTGGTCCGTACAGTTTGTCTCCTACTCTCTAAGTGAAAAAGTCTTTTGATTTAGAGAGTATTTCTATATTTTTGTTGTATGAAACAAAATGTAAGAGCATGTGCCAAGAATGCATGGCTGTAAGCATTACTTTCTGTCGTCTGTTGTCAATATACTGTTCGACATAGTTGCCAAAGTTTCTTATATTGTTTGAGGAACTTGATTCGATATGATTCCATATAAGTTCCTTGGTAGACTGAACTTGAGGAAGACTTAGGAGTACATGACTTGATTCGTCTGGACCGAGAGTAGTCCATGTCTTCTATTTGACTCGATAAAAGTCTATAAGGGATGTTCCTTATCGATTGAACCATATAAAAGTTCAGGAGTAATTTCATTCGACATTGTCGTATGAACCGTAGGAGGATCATTTCTTCAAACGACTCGATGAGAGTCTTATAGGGATGTTCTCAGTCGACTGAATCAGATAAAATTTCATGATTACCATTCATTCGACAATCGTCATATGAAACATAGGAGGTTCAAATCGTCAAATGACTCGACATGAGTCTATGGGGGATGTCCTCAGTCGATTGAAACATATGAAGTTTCAGGATTATCATTCATTCGACAATCGTCGTATGAAACATAGGAGGTTCAAATTGTCAAATGACTCGACGTGAGTTTATGGGGGATGTCCTCAGTCGATTGAAACAGATGAAGTTTCAGGATTATCATTCATTCGACAATCGTTGTATGAACCGTAGGAGGTTATATGAGGGATGTCCCTAGTCGACTGAAACATATGAAGTTTCAGGAGTATCATTACAAATGACATGCGTCGTCTGGACTATGAAAGTCCAAGTCTTAAACTTGACTCGACATGAGTGGCGGGGGATGTCCCCGGTCGACTGAACAATATGAAGGTTCAGAAGTTCATGTCATACGACATATGTCGTCTGGACTATGAAAGTCCAGATCTTCAACTTGACTCGACATGAGTTTCATAGGGGATGTCCTCGGTCGACTGAACCAAATTAAGGTTCAGGAGTACCTTTCATTCGACATGTGTCGTCTGGACCGAAGAAGTTTAGGTCTTCAATGTGACTCAACATGAGTCTCATGAGGGATGTCCTCGGTTGACTGAACAATATGAAGGTTCAGGATCTTCTTCCATACGACAAGTGTCGTCTGGACCGAAGAAGTCTAGGTCTTCAATGTAACTCGACATGAGTCTCATGGGGGATGTCCCCGGTCGACTGAACAATATGAAGGTTCAGGTCTTCTTCTTGACTCATCATGAGTTTCATGGGGGATGTCTCCGGTCGACTGAACCAAATTAAGGTTCAGGAGTACCTTTCATTCGACATGTGTCGTCTGGACCGAAGAAGTTTAGGTCTTTAATGTGACTCGACATGAGTCTCGTGGGGGATGTCCCCGGTCGACTGAATAATATGAAGGTTCAGTATCTCTTTCCATACGACATGTGTCGTCTGGACCGAAGAAGTCTAGGTCTTCAATGTGACTCGACATGAGTCTCATGGGGGATGTCCTCGGTCGACTGAACAATATGAAGGTTCAGTATCTCATTCCATACAAATGTGTCGTCTGGACCGAAGAAGTCTAGGTCTTCAATGTGACTCGACATGAGTCTCATGGGGGATGTCCCCGGTCGACTGAACAATATGAAGGTTCAGGTCTTCTTCTTGACTCATCATGAGTTTCATAGGGGATGTCCCCGGTCGACTGAACCAAATTAAGGATCAGGAGTACCTTTCATTCGACATGTGTGTCGTCTGGACCGAAGAAGTTTAGGTCTTCAATATGACTCGACATGAGTCTCATAGGGGATGTCCCCGGTCAACTGAACAATATGACGGTTCAGGATCTCCTTCCATACGACAAGTGTCGACTGGACAAGGGAATTCCAGCACTTCAACTTGACTCGACTTGTTGAATCGAAAAATAACTGCTTCCTCTGGTGTTCTATTGATTTCGTGTCGAATTCTTGGTCCGAATATAAGTTGTGTCGAAGTCTTTTATCTAAGGTTATTCTATATATTGTGTCGAGTGGCCAACTTCTTTGTGCAAATTCCATAAATATCGTGTCGATAGGCTATAACTATGGTACCTATATTTCCTTAGGTACTATGTCGAATGGCGAGTAGATATTGTGTGAAGCCATGTTTAGATGTTGTGTCGAATCAATATTCCAAATGTATTGATTTTACGCTTGAAGTGGTGTCGAATGATTAAGAAAGTTGTATAAGGGGTTGCTTGATGTTGAATTGTTATCAACCTCTGACTTGATGTAGTGTCGAATGACTACATTACATGTATTTAGATTTCTGATGTTGTCGTGTCAAATGAGCAAGGCACTTGTGAAAAGCATTTTGTTGATGTTGTGGCGGGTGAGTAACATCTGATAGAGACTAGCCAGTTTGTAATTCTTTTCTCCATTCGACGATACCCGATTGAAGGATTCTAGATCTTCCATGTGTCATTAAATGCAGTAAAACCTAATGCGAATAACGAAGCACGTTTTTGGCTGGAAAATGAGCGCCAAATTGTAGTATAAGGGGAGAACTTATGGGTTCATTTGTTTCATTCACAAAGATCCACAAGTTGGGAGAGAAAAGCTTCAACTTCTAAGGTACTCTTCAAACTTTCCTCTTGTTCTTCTTTACATTGAATGTTCATATAGTAGATTCAAGTTGTTCTTAGCCATTTTAGGTTGTTTGATCTCTTGAGTCGTATGTTGTTTGGAGGAATTTTGTTTGTAAAGTTGAGTAGGAGTTTGATCTTTAGGAAACTTGTTTTCTAGAAATTATTTGTTTGTATGTTGGTCTATATAAATATGTAGAGTGGAGAATCCCTAGAGAGCTTAGGAGCACAAATAGACAAATATGTAGAAGAATCGTCGAGTGGGTCGAGTGAAGATAGATCTCTCAGGTACTGGTCGCGTCAACTACTTTCTGAGGAAGGGCCTGTTACTGTATTGTCGCGTGAAACTCCCGTGGATGCTATACTTATACCTATTAGGACTTTATCAACAGTGGGAGAGTCGAGTGGGACAGTTAGTACTAGTGAACCAACGAATTTGCTGAATAAAAACTCTGCTAGTCGTATGACCGAAAGATCACTGAGGGAAATTATGTGTAAGTATAGTTCTATGGAATTGAAAGCGCATTTGCCGACTAAAAGAATTGATTACAAAATCCCCGGATGGATTGAGTTTTATGTACGACTGTTTGCTGATGGGCTTAGATTCCCTATTCCGAGGTTAGTTTGGGAAGTTTTGGACCATTATGGGATTGCTCATTCACAGTTGATGCCAAACGCTTGGAGGATCTTGATGTCGATTGAATGTTTGGCTTTCGAGCAAGGAGTATATTTTGAGGTGAATGATGTAGTATACACATACTACCTAAAGGAGCACCTAACTGAAAAATGGAGATATATTATGTATCTTCGTCGAAAGAATGAACAATTAGTAATGTGGCTTCCAACAAATGATAGGGGAAATTGGCAGTCAGACTATTTCTTTGTGAGGGGTGGGGTGTGTATTTGGGTCGGCTAGAATGGGTCGTATCTCAGATTATTGGAGTTTGATTAGTGAGTATAATCTCTTTTTACTTGTGAAATCTCATGAATGTGATTGTTGTATGAAGTTAACATGTTGATTGTTTGTTCTGCAGGTCCGTTTCGAAACAGATTGTTCGACAGAACCTCCTAGATCTTATCTAATACCAAAGCTTTTCTTACTCTTCCCGCCGAACAACGAGATTGGATATTGTTGGGATGTATGCCCTAGAGCTACATCTGATGTAAACGGCTTCATGTGTTTAGAAATAAAAGGATGCATTATTCATTTATCTAATTGTTTGTTCAATATCACATATTGTATATCTTCATAAATACAGTAGATTACTTATGTACTTCAGACTTAGTGTATGAACGTCATGCACCAGAGGATTTAAGACTGAAGTTAGTAATCTTAAATAGTCCATAGAGAGTAAAACAAACTGGGTACTTTGTTTGTGGTTATCTATAGCTGCGGTCCATTCTATATTTGGATGACGATCTTAATCCGGATCGTCCATGTAGAGACATGAGAATGGAAGCACCTTATATGATGTGATCATATAGGACTGGGCCTAGATAGAAATGACATTCTTATAATATCCGTTAAGTAAAGAAAGTCATTTCGATCTACTTGATGGTCATATATGGATTGATCTTAATCCTGAGTATACTATGAACTCCTGCATAACTGGTTGTGTCCTTTGATTTACAAAGGTGAGGTTGGTGTAGCAATCCCAACCAATAACTATGTACTTTGGGGGCATAGTCTGTTATGTAGCTGGGAACGTTTTACATAGACATGGAATTCACTCCTTCTTACGAGAAGTAGATGAGTATCTCTCTTAAGGGATGATTCGGTACTTGAACGGTTTGAGCGCTCAAGTTTTTCTATTACGAATAGAAAGATTAATATTCATAACAGTTGTGAATAAATCGTTCATTAGAGAATCAATGGTACTTAAGATAAAATAATTAGAGGGGTAAAACGGACATTATGACCCGGCTCTAATTACGAGATATTCGTGAAGGATCAATTCGTATGCAATGACTATATCGGTGGACACCGACTTTGTTCGGCCTTATATTTTATCTACGGCGACGAGAGTGCAACTTCGGGTTTTTAGTGGAATAACCCGGAGTTAATAATTCGTAATATTTAATTAAGAGCTTAATTAATATTTCGATATTATTGGAGCTCAGAACCGTAGGTCCACTTGGTCCATGTGCTAGCTCGATTTACTATAGCATAGCTAATATAATTGGATGGTCCAATTATATACTCACAAAAGGAATAAATATTATTAATATAATTAATAATAATTATATCACACATGAGACTTTATATTAAAAGTTAATATAAAGTATTAATAATTATATATGATAATTATTAAATTAGAACATTAAATTATATATGATATAATTTAATAAGGCTAAGGATTATTACCAAGGTAGGATTCCTTATTGGATAGGGAATATGATCTGTTTGTTTTGGAAACAAAATCAAATTCTAATTGTCCCCTACCTTGGCCGAATTTTTGGAGTCATATTAGGGATATGATTTGTTTGTTTTGGAAAAAAAATCAAATCCAAATTAAATCTCCCTTGGCCGAAAATTTGGAGTCCTAAATGGAGTAGGATTTGTTTATTTTGGAAGCAAAATAAAACAAGGATTCCTAATCCCCCCCTTGGCCGAATTCCATAGAGATTGGGAGACTAGTTGTTGATTTCTTTTATGAAACAAATTAACCATAAGTATAAAAGATAAATTATGATTTATTTTTAATACACAAGTCATTAGAAACCCTAGCCTTCATCTTCTTCTCCGAGCTCTCAAGAGTTGAGAATTCTTTTGGTGTGTGTGATTATTCTCTAAACCGTTTAGAGATTAATTTGTGAGTGTAGCCCACACTACCCTCCGTTAGTGTCGAGACATAGTTCGGAAGACCTCGTGACGTTGAAAAACATCCCCAAATACTTAACACAAGTCACGGCAACCAGCCCCTGGAATCCCTGCAATTTGCGCAGATACAAGTTCTCAGGGAGCTCCGTTTTGTTTGGTTTTCATTCGGGATTTTGGGAAACACTTTAGGATAATTTTAGGGCTGTGTTAGGATTGATTTTTTTAGAAAAATCAGATCTGAAATTGAGCAGTGAGTGGCGCAAATCAGACCTGAAACTGGTTGCAGTTCGCGCCCATAACGTGTCCAAAACAGTCCGTCATTTCACTGCAGTTCAATGGCTGTTCGGGGACTGTTTCAGGGCTATTCCGGAGCTGAGATTTTTTCCAAAACATCAGTGAATCCACTGGTGTGGTTCGGCCAAGCAAAGGGAATAGCAGAAAAAAATTTCAAGTTCGATCCGTGAGCCTAATCGCTTCCGCTGCGCGAGGGAAAGCGTTCCCTAAAATTGACATCAAGAGCGAGGTTGAAAAGTGCTCTTAACCCTTCACTTTTTCATTTAAAGTTTCTGTTTTAATATGTTTATATGAGTTATAAATATGATATGCATGTTTAGATGAGTGGGCACATTGTGATATTCATGTGATGAATGGATTTTGCATTGGTCGTAAATTTTTCTGGCTCTTATTTTTGTAGTTGGTTTTGGTTTTGGGATGTAAGGCCATAAGGCCATTGTTTATATTTGTTGTAATTTTAATTTTCAATGTAAAGTTTCAATTCTTTGTAATTTGGAGCACCGAAGTCGCAAAGAGAGCCAACACCACTTTGGAGCGGGATTTGAAGGCCAAGGAATGCCTTGGTGAATCTTTTGTACTAATTAGATTAGTATAGAAAAAAAAAGAGCCCGGTCAATGCAAAATAATTTTTTATTATGTTATATGTATGTTTATTTCGAATTGTTTGAATGACATGTCATATAGCCTAGGGTGCCCACTCGTGCATTTTACTTGCCATAACATGTCATAGATGCATTATCATTATAGACATAAAATTATGATTTTATGTAATTTAAAATGTTTAAGTTAGAAAATGATATGCATTGAAATCATTAATTAGATTAATGGGAATAAGTGTCTAAAACTTGAATTCTAATATATTGGACTTAATTGGTGCATAATAAATTTCATTGGTATATAGGATGGAAACCCGGATATAAATTCCATAGCCGATTCCGTATGGACGGAAATATGGTCTGCACTCGGGATACAATTCCACGTACCATTGAATTTTATAACGCACTAAGATTTATTAAAATGTTTAATTAAAATTTTGACCATTTAGAATTCCATGTTTTTAGACTTTTAAGTGCCTAGTATTTTAAGGGTTAAAATATTGTAGCTCACTTATACCACTCTAATTAAATTAGTTTAATAGAGTAAAATCGTTAGTAGAGACTAATAGGATATTAGTGACACAATTTTAATAGTTAAAATTGATTAGCTCACTTATGACGAACTAGTGTAAATAAATTATGCTTTAGCCGCCATAAGTTTATCCACACTAGTTAGGATAAAATATTAGATATTTTAGATAGAAACCTTAAGTTTAAAATAGTGAGTGGGAGAGGGATATACGACAGTACATCCTGCGATCTCCGTTGTTAGTCCAAAAACGTGAGATTCAAAAGGCGCCTCGAGACGGCTTTGTTTTCGTCCCCCTACGGATGGTGTCCATTTTGGGTCAATATCAAGTTTGGGTTCCGAAAGGATAGGGATCCTAGATGTATCTTGTGAACTGACCTACCCTACGGCGGCACTTCACTTGTTAAGTCAAAGAATCCCGAAACGGCGGGTTACACTCACAAATGAGTTATTAACTGTTAATGAAACTCTTTGATCCAAAAAAAAACGGTAGTTGTTTAATATAGGAATAAGAGTTATTCCCGCATATATTAAAACAGCTGAGATTATCTCAATCTATCATGCGAGCACTTGACCTACCCTACAACGGCACTTACTTGTGGGATGATAGATCTCTGTGGCATAGTAATTCTTTTAGGTTTCTTATTCATTATTCATGGTTCATGCATCATGTTTAATTTTATGCCAAAATTCTTTGATGATTTTAATATGCGATGAATGAATGTTAAATGCATGTTTATTTTATTTTCAGCCATGGTTTCTCAAATTATTTCCATTCTCTCAAATGATAAGTTGACCGGAGAAAATTATGTAAAATGGAAAAGTAACTGTTGGGATGTATGCCCTAGAGCTACATGTGATGTAAACGGCTTCATGTGTTTAGAAATAAAAGGATGCATTATTCATTTATCTAATTGTTTGTTCAATATCGCATATTGTATATCTTCATAAATACCGTAGATTACTTATGTACCTTCAGACTTGGTGTATGAACGTCATGCACCAGAGGATTTAAGACTGAAGTTAGTAATCTTAAATAGTCCATAGAGAGCAAACAAACGGGGTACTTTGTTTGTGGTTTATCTATAGCTGCGGTCCATTCTATATTTGGATGACGATCTTAATCCGGATCGTCCATGTAGAGACATGAGAATGGAGGCACCTTATATGATGTGATCATATAGGACTGGGCCTAGACAGAAATGACATTCTTATAATATCCGTTAAATAAAGAAAGTCATTTCGATCTACTTGATGGTCATATATGGATTGATCTTAATCCTGAGTATACTATGAACTCCTGCATAACTGGTTGTGTCCTTTGATTTACAAAGGTGAGGTTGGTGTAGCAATCCCAACCAATAACTATGTACTTTGGGGGCATAGTCTGTTATGTAGCTGGGAACGTTTTACATAGACATGGAATTCACTCCTTCTTACGAGAAGTAGATGAGTATCTCTCTTAAAGGATGATTCGGTACTTGAACGGTTTGAGCGCTCAAGTTTTTCTATTACGAATAGAAAGATTAATATTCATAACAGTTGTGAATAAATCGTTCATTAGAGAATCAATGGTACTTAAGATAAAATAATTAGAGGGGTAAAACGGACATTATGACCCGGCTCTAATTACGAGATATTCGTGAAGGATCAATTCGTATGCAATGACTATATCGGTGGACACCGACTTTGTTCGGCCTTATATTTTATCTACGGCGACGAGAGTGCAACTTCGGGTTTTTAGTGGAATAACCCGGAGTTAATAATTCGTAATATTTAATTAAGAGTTTAATTAATATTTCGATATTATTGGAGCTCAGAACCGTAGGTCCACTTGGTCCATGTGCTAGCTCGATTTACTATAGCATAGCTAATATAATTGGATGGTCCAATTATATACTCACAAAAGGAATAAATATTATTAATATAATTAATAATAATTATATCACACATGAGACTTTATATTAAAAGTTAATATAAAGTATTAATAATTATATATGATAATTATTAAATTAGAACATTAAATTATATATGATATAATTTAATAAGGCTAAGGATTATTACCAAGGTAGGATTCCTTATTGGATAAGGAATATGATTTGTTTGTTTTGGAAACAAAATCAAATCCTAATTGTCCCCTACCTTGGCCGAATTTTTGGAGTCATATTAGGGATATGATTTGTTTGTTTTGGAAACAAAATCAAATCCAAATTAAATCCCCCTTGGCCAAAAATTTGGAGTCCTAAAGGGAGTAGGATTTGTTTATTTTGGAAGCAAAATAAAACAAGGATTCCTAATCCCCCCATTGGCCGAATTCCATATAGATTGGGAGACTAGTTGTTGATTTCTTTTATGAAACAAATTAACCATAAGTATAAAAGATAAATTATGATTTATTTTTAATACACAAGTCATTAGAAACCCTAGCCTCAATCTCCTTCTCCAATCTCTCAAGAGTTGAGAATTCTTTTGGTGTGTGTGATTATTCTCTAAACCGTTTAGAGATTAATTTGTGAGTGTAGCCCACACTACCCTCGGTTAGTGTCGAGACATAGTTCGGAAGACCTCGTGACGTTGAAAAACATCCCCAAATACTTAACACAAGTCACGGCAACCAGCCCCTGGAATCCCTGCAATTTGCGCAGATACAAGTTCTCAGGGAGCTCCGTTTTGTTTGGTTTTCATTCCGGATTTTGGGAAACACTTTAGGATAATTTTAGGGCTGTGTTAGGATTGATTTTTGGAGAAAAATCAGATCTGAAATTGAGCAGTGAGTGGCGCAAATCAGACCTGAAACTGGGTGCAGTTTGCGCCCATAACGTGTCCAAAACAGTCCGTCATTTCACTGCAGTTCAAGAGCTGTTCGGGGACTGTTTCAGGGCTATTCCGGAGCTGAGATTTTTTCCAAAACATCAGTGAATCCACTGGTGTGGTTCGGCCAAGCAAAGGGAAGAGCAGAAAAAAATTTCAAGTTCGATCCGTGAGCCTAATCGCTTCCGCTGCGCGAGTGAAAGCGTTCCCTACAGATAATAGTCTTGGTAGAGAAGAGATTACGGGCAACTTTAGTGTGGAAAGAATTCTTCGAATCAGAAGGTATATCTACCCCATTGGCACTTTCTAAACACGTATTAGAAGTCATCTACTGTACTTGGTCGATTCGAGCATTGTACGAAAAGGTATTATTTATAAAGCCTTTAACTCCAAAGGAAATTTTATGCGCAGTGGATATAATGTCAGGACCCGTTAAGGTATCATCTATTGATGAATTGAATAGTCGTAAGAAGGCAATGAATCTTAAGATTAAGGAGCCAGAGGTGGAGGTCCCTAAACTACAATAGGCTTTGTCGACTAGAACTCACATGATTAAGGGGCAGTCGACTGAAATAGTTGTCAAAGGGGGAAAGAGGAAAGCGATTGAAATTGAAGAAGACATTGACAATATAATTGTCAAGATTCCATCAGGGTCGACTGCAATTTCGGACCCATCAAGCCTTAACCCTTTTATTAAGAAGCTTTTGTTGGAGGAGGATGAACAAAGGCTATCCAAGATTGGTCCCGTCGAGACAATGAAGAATGCGACGGCTCTAACTTATCAAGTAAGTAAATAAACTAAAAAAGTGTTTTATTACAGTTGTCGAATGAAGTCTAACCGAATGTTTTACTCAGGCAATGGAATGCAACTTATATATGCAGCAATACGTCGAATCAAATCAGATGAAGCAGAGGAAGATGGAGAAGTCAGTTGCGGCGATGAAAAAGGAGATGGCAGAAATGAAATCAACATTTGAAAAGAATAATAAAGAGATGGAAATGAGTTAAAGGAGGTGAAGGCTGCTCTTAAGTTGGAGAATGGAGTTTTTGAGGCTACAATAGAAGGGTATAAGATGCATTTGACAATGTTATGAGGGAGAATGGACAACTAATTGAGCAACTTGAAGGGATTGCTCTTGAATCCATGATGAAAGAACGAAGCAATCTGATGAAGGATTTCCTTGAAGGGAATACCGTCGCATGGGAACCACATAAATGGATTCGATAGTATGATCGACTATTGGTAGGGATTTCCTCCTCCAACGAATGTGATATGGAAGAGAATGGTGAAGAAGTCGACTCCAAAGTGGCCGAGAAAGAAATTACTGACGCCGAGGAGGCGGCTGGAGTTGAAGAGACGGATAAGAAGAATGAAGAAGTGAGTCGAATGGAGGTTGAGCCGGCTGGAGAAGTTCAAGAGATTCCTGCGTCTGATGTTAACGTTGCTGCCGAATCTATTCCGGAAAAAGAAGCTCCGGAAATTTGAACTACTTGTAATTTTATGTTTTGCCTTTTTTTTTTGTATTTCGAACAATGAATGATTCGCATCATCACTGAGCCATTGGTAGCTGGGAGACGGAATGCTCTCTTCAGTTGGTATCACCGCTTCTGTTCCAAACGCCAGAGAGAAATGAGTTTCTCATGTTGAGGAACGGATAGTTGTCCTGTAGGACCACAAGACTCCAGGAAGTTCATCCGCCCATGTTCATTTTGCTCTTTCCAACCTTTTCTTTAAAGTGTTTAAAATGGTCTTGTTGGAAGACTCGGCTTGACCATTAGCTTGTGGGAAGCGAGGGGTTGAAAAACATAATTTGATTCCCCAATTTTTGCAGAAGTCTTGGAAATGATGGCTGATAAATTGTGAGCCATTATCAGTCACAATCTCTTTGGGAATGCTGAATCGACATATGATGTTCTTCCAGACAAATGATTGAACTTCTTTATCTCGTATCTTGGCAAAAGAGTCTGCCTCAATCCACTTTGAAAAGTAATCTGTTAAAGCCAGCATGTAGACTCGTTGTCCCGGAGCGGTTTGGAGTTTCCCAACAATATCCATTCCCCATTTCATGAATGGCCATGGGGATAGGATGAGATTTAGCTTCTCAGGAGGAAGGTGTGAAACTGGGGCGAACATCTGGCATTTCTCACATTTCTTTGTGTAGTTTGCCGAGTCAGTTCTCATGGTAGGCCAATAGTACCCTGTCGAATGGGCTCGAAGGGCAAGACTACGTCCTCCAGAATGATTTCCACATTCCCCTTCATGTAGCTCTGACAACACATGCTGGGTTGTTCATGAGTAAGACACTTCAAGTAGGGTCATGTGAACGACATTTTCAACAAATGTCCGTCGAATAATTTGAACTTTGCGGCCTGCCTCTGAATTCTCCTTGCTTCAGTTTTATCTTCTGGAAGTAGCCCCTCTTGCAGATATTTCACAAGTGGTGTCATCCATGAGTCGTCTGGATTGATGGAGTTTACCTCATTGTCCTCCTTCCAAATTGCTAGCCAGTTCAAGAATACTACTGGAATAGACTGAGGTTTGTCCCCGTGCATTGTTGATACAAGAGTAGCCAACGCATCCGCTTGAGAATTCTCACTTCTTGGGACTTGAGTTACCGTTAATTCTTAAAATGTCGACTGGATTTCTTTCACCTTCTGCAAGTCAGATGCCATTTGAGGGTCTCGTGTTTGATATGAACCTTGGAATTGGTTGACAATCAATTGAATTTTACTTCTATCTTCTTTGCTCCGAGTTCACTGGCCAAGCTGAGACCTGCTATCAATGCCCCATAATCTGCCTCATTATTTGTAACCCTAAAACCACATTTGATTGCTTGTCGTAGTATATCACCGTCAGGAGAAGTGATTACAACCTCTAGACCGCATCATTTCTTATTACTGGAACCGTCTACTGAAAGCTTCCAAGATGGTGTCGCCTGGATTGAATTTACCTCTATATCTGTTGTAATATTTAGGCTGGGACTGAAATCAGCAACAAAATCAGCTAAGGCTTGAGACTTGATTGTCGTTCTGGGTTGACAAGTGATGTCGTGTTCTCCCAGCTCCACTGCCCATTTTGTTAATCTTCCAGACAATTTTGGTTTATACAGTATGCTCCTCAGAGGGTATGTTGAATAAACTGTGATTGGATGGCCTTGAAATTAAGGTCGTAGCTTCCTTGCTGCCATTACTAAAGCCAACACCAGTTTTTCCATTTGTGAATAGCGTGACTCTGCATCAAATAATGCCTTGCTCACATAGTAGACTGGGAGTTGTATCACACTCTCTTCTCTGATCAAGACATCACTTACAGCTTGTTCCAAGACTCCCAAGTATAGGAAAAGCCTTTCACTGTCGAGTGGCTTCGATAAAAAATGGGGAGTTGTCAAATATCGCTTGAGTTCCTTTAGAGCTTCTTCGCAGGCTGGAGTCCATTCAAAGGTTTTTGCTTTTTTAATTGCTGAGAAAAACAAAAAACTCTTGTTTGTTGACTTGGCGATGAATCTGTTTAAAGCTGCAATTCTCCCGGCTAGTCACATGACATCTTTCGGGCTAGTAGGAGAGGGGATTTCAAGTATGGATTTGATTTGGTCTGGATTTGCTTCTATACCTCCCTCGTCGTGTGAAAACATATCCCAAGAATTTCCCTGAAGAGACTCCAAATGCACATTTAGTTGGGTTCAGTTTCATCTCATATTTGTTCATTATGTTGAATGCTTCTCCCAAGTGCTCTAGATGTTGTTCTGATTTTGAAGACTTCACCAGCATGTCATCTATGTAGACTTCCATTGTTTTCCCAATTTGTTGAGAGAACATTTTGTTGACCATTCGTTGGAAGGTGGCTCCAGCATTTTTTAGGCCGAAGGGCATTACCTTGTAACAAAAAATTCCTCCATTGGTGACAAAAGCAGTCTTCTCTTGATCATCTGGATGCATGAGGATTTGATTATAGCCTGAATATGCGTCCATGAAACTCAACAATTCATGTCCGGCTGTAGCATCAACCAATGAATCGATGTGAGGTAGTGGGAACGAGTCCTTCGGGCAAGCTTTGTTTAGGTCTGTGAAATCAATACAGACTCGCCATTTTCCATTCTTCTTTCTCACCACTACCACATTGGCTAGCCACTTTGGGAATTGGACTTCCTTGATGGCACCATTCTGTAGTAATTTTTGAACTTCTTCATCGATAATTTGATTCCTCTCTGGAGCGAATTTTCTCCTCTTTTGTCTGATAGGAGGGTAGTCTGGATCCACATGGAGCTGATGGGTAATCAATCCAGGGTCGATCCCAGTCATGTCTTTGTGCGACCATGGGAATTGGTGGTGTCGTTTTTGTAAAAAATCAATCAAGTCTGCTCGTAGCTTGGGATCCAAGTTTGCCCCTAATTATGTCTTGTGATCTGCATGTTCAGAATGAATTTGGATCTCATCAAGTTCTTCAATACTCGGAAGTGTCGGCTCCAAAGAATGAGGTCTGTTCTGTAATTGCTATGCGGAATGAATTTTGGCTTTCAGTGTCGTCTGGTAGCAGCCTCTTGAAGCAGCCATGTCTCCCCTTATTTCCTAAATCCCCCACTTTGTAGGGAATTTCAGAACTTGGTGATAAGTGGATGATATTGCTCTCATTTCATGAATCCATGTTCTACCAATGATAAGGTTGTAGGTTGAATGACAATCTAAAACTAAGAAAATAATCATCTTGTTGATTCCTCATGCGTAGACTGGAAGGATTATTTCTCCCATGGTGAATTTTTGTTCACCACTGAACCCAATTAACACTGTTGTTCGCCTGTTTACTTTCTGCAGTTCGGTTCCCATGTCTGTGAAGGCTGCTGCGAAGATGATGTTGGCTGAAGAGCCTGTGTCCACTAGCACTCGTTTAATCATAAAATTCACCACTTGCAAGGAAATCACCAAAGCATCATGATGTGGATTCATTCTACCAGAGTCGCTGTCGTCTGGAAACTCCAACTTCAGGTTAGTAAACATCATCTCCAAGGACATTGTAGAGTGAGGAATGTTCAACATGACTGCTCTGGTATGTTGTTTGGCTGCTGAGTAGGAAACTCCACTGACTTTCGATCCCCCTGAAATGAAATTCACTGTATTGTCAATTGCTGGAGGTGGAATTGGATCGTCCCCCTGGCCGTCTCTTTCGTTTCTTCGGGCGAAAGTAGTTTTTCCTTTCTCTGTAAGTAAATCCCTCAGAAATCCTTTGTTCAGTAGCTTCAGGACCTCCAGCCTCAATGCTACGCATTCAGCTATTGTATGGCCGTAGTCCCGATGGAATTCGCACCATTTACTGGTGTCCTTCTTCTTGGAACTTTCTCTGTTACGTGGGGGCCATCTCACCTCATTCCCCATCTTCTTAAGGACCGAAACCAATTCTCCTGGGGAAATAGAAAAATTATAGTCTGGTAGCCTCGGTTTGTCTACTGGAGCTCTCTCCTGGGCTCTGTATGGTAGAGGTCGTCGATCAAAATCTCTACGGAGGGGTTGATGCTCTTTTCTTTGATGATTCCTCTTATCTGAAAGATGACTAGGTATCATCTTTGTGAATTCTTTATGTCGTTTGGAAGCATGGTGAATTCTTTCATTCTGCAAGTTGGAGGAAATGTCTTTCCTTTTATTCCTCTTATCTTCTTCCCACCTGATTTCTATTTGGGCTCGTGCCATGGCTTGGTCCATTGTGTAGCATCAGAATTTGGTTAATTTTTTGTAGAGTCCACTCTCAGAGAGTAACCCATTTCTGAAAGCTTCTACAGCTGTTGGCTGATGAAGATCTGGAATAGTCATCTTTTCCTTGTTAAAGCGAGTCGCGTAGCTTCGCAATGATTCCCCCCTTCGTTGTTGGATAGCGTTGAGGTCGTCGGTAGTTTTTTTCAAGCTTGCAAGAGCTTGCAAAATGTTCCAAGAATTTGTCTGCTAGTTGTTGATACGATTCAATAGATCTGTATGGAAGATTGATGAACCAGGTAAGGGCTGGACCTGCTAAAGTTTCCCCAAATCCTCTGTACATCCCAACCTCCCATTGGTGAGGGGCCAGGCCAGTCGACATCATTTTGTATTTGTAGTGAATAACATGGTCGTCTGGATCAGTGGATCCGTCATACAACTTCATAACTGGTGGACTGAATTTCCGTGGCAGCTCGACAGATGTGATGGTCTCCAAGAATGGAGTGTCAGAAACAATTCCTGCTCTGCTTTTTCTTATTGGCAGTTTCATTCCTGGTAGTTGGACATAACTGCCTCTTTAAACTCCATCATTTCCATCCTCATGGTGGACGCAACTTGTTGTGCTTGGTCGATTGGGGAAATTGGTAGGTTCTTCTGGCCGCCACCATTTGATGGATTGTCATCTGCCACTTCGTTGAATGCTCCCAATAGATTAGATGGAGTGGCATGGTTGTTGGGTTGATCTGGGGTATTATGATGCTGAGATGTGGATGAAATTAACTCAAACTGTTTTTGAAGGTTTATGATGGAGTTTCGCATGGTTTGGTTTTCCTCTTCCAAAGCTTGCAATCTATCCTGGAGCATGGTTAGCTGTGATGCTACTGGATCTGGTGTTTGTTCATTGCTAGAAGCCATGAATGATTGTGCTTTTGATAGTTGTCGGATGAGAGATCTTCGCCTGCTATGAATCGCTAAGGCCCCACGGTGGGCGCCAAATTGTGGATGCTGGATTTCGGCTGAGGTCCACAATCAGAATTTGTAGGTTGGGGGCACTAGCGATCCTGCAAAACAAAGGTAGAGTGAGCGGGAGCAGACTGCCCACCGGTGTGGTGGGTGCCGGGGGCACTCCGACGCTCAAGTCAGTAGTATGAAATGAGCAGTAATCAAGTAAAATGTGAAAGCAAGGCTCGTTATTACCTTATCTTTCTTTGGGTTGCCGTGAGGGCGGTGACAAGTGTTTAGGGAATGAAGAATTCTGAGAGCTTGTGTCAGAGAATATAGGCTTATATGAGAGTGGATAAGCTTGAATGCCTTATGTCTTGAATTGCGTTGTTATTTATAGATGAACATGATCATCTTTGGCAGCTGGCGTAAGTCCCGCAACGCGCTCAGACACTTGATAAAAAGTTTAAGCATGTGAGAATATGCCTTGTGTTAGGCAAAGTGGGGAAAGATGGTTGATATAATTAAGAGATTTTATCTTTAAGCTTCTGGCTTAATTGTAATCCAATAATACTGAATTCTTTGGGCTTGGTCTTTACTTTCGGGCCTTGCATACTGTTGGGTTTGAGGTGAAAAGACGGTTTTGCCCTCGGCCCAAATTTTGGTCCGTACAGCTAAGAATGTCATAATAAGTGGGTATAAACCGCACTTATCAGTAGGTTTTGTAGAAAATATCGAATCTTAATCAAGATTCGGGATCTCGTATTATTCAGTATAAAATTTGGGATAATTTTACATCCCGATTAAAAAATTCAATTAAGATTCGGGATGAATTTTGTCTCGAATCCACGCTGCATCACAATTCATTATTTAAAAAATATTGAATCTCCATCTGAATATGGGATCTCGTCCCGTTTGGTTTAAGATTTAGGATAATTTTAATTGATTCCCAATACATAATTAAATTGGGATCGGGATTAACAAATCTCGATCCAACTTTACCGATGTCAATCCTAAGCATCAATATCAACACATAAATTTTTGAAGGAAAAAAATTTTGAATCCTGTTTACATATCCTAAAGTTGACAAACACTCTTGATTAATGCTGACAAGTCATTTTGGGAATCTCAGATTGATCTAAAATAGAGCATAAGCCTATAACCATGAATTAGTTGCATGGGATCATGGATTAAGAATTGTGAAACAACTAAACCATGCAAATGAAAACAAGGACATGAAGTAGTTATAACAAGAAGTAGTTCAAATGGGACAAAAGAAAATTGATGTGTTGCTTAACAAGAAGTAGTTCAAATGGGACAAAACAAAATTTGGTTGTCCAAGCCAGAACTCACTCACCAAAACTCTAATTAGTTGAGGGTACATAATGTCAATTAAGAAATTAAGCTTGGGTATAATTGGATATCAAAATAAAAATATAAATGAGATGATAAAAATGACTATATATGTATTCAATTTAATTAGAGGGTGATAGGGCTTTATCAAAAGGGTTAAGCAAGAATAATCAAAGATGGGGCCTAAGCAATTATAATTGGATGGAACAGCTTCTCTCTTTATTTGCTTTTTGGTTAAGAAATGAATATTTAGTCTTCTTGATAATTAAATTAACACTTTTCCTGTTTATATATCCTGCTTATTACATCTCAACTAATCTGCAAAATTATGGCCATAAATGTTTTTGTTTAATAAAATTGTTAATTAAAATAATTTGAATATTTGATAGGGCAAATTGTTTGCTTTAGGGACAAAGTGAGGAGATTGAGACATGAATTATAATATAACATTATTATTGGTCACATTTATTTGCTACTTCAAGCCGAAACTGAGTTTGATAGCAGTAGCAAATTTTTATTGTGCAACATTATAATATTCCAAAAGTAATTAGCTAAAAGTTTTAAATTTTATTATATTATAAGATTGTTATAAGAAGAGATTGAGAAACTCAAGTCTGTGCCATAATTTGACTTATTTAGATTTCATATTTAATTACAAGTTTCTTAAATCTTAATGGTAGTTATTGTCATTTTGAATAACAAAGACAAGTTCCATATCATGGATGATTTACATTACAATAGTGTTTCTTCATCAAGAAACAATTAAAAAAAATATCATATAACAGTCGGTTACTCGGTTTAGTTTGGAACATTAAGATTTGGTTCAAAATTCTAAACTAACTTATTCCATTTTTTTTCTTACTAAGAGGACATGAATGTAGTTAATGTTATCATTCAAGTATTTGGACTCATTTTAAATCGTGCCTACACTTAAATATAGGTGATATTTAAGTGCTTTATCCTGAGATTGTATAACCGCCGTTAAAAGTGATTATGTTAGTTGTCATGGTTTAACTTAGGCGGAGTGATAAAATAGTATTTTAATCAAAACATGATTTTTAAATATTTGGTTGATAATAAAAAAAATTAATATTATTAATCATGATTTTTTTAAAAATCGAATTATGTAAAGGCTATATTTTTTTTAGTTTTTTCGTATCATCAAAATATTAGAAAAATACACTGTAATTTTTTTAGCAGAATCAGAGATTATGTAAATCAGGTTAAAAACATCATTTTTCACTGCACTTTTTTAATTGCAACACAAAATAGATGTAGTAAATTAATATGTTATTCAAAAAAATAAAATAAAAAATGGGAAATACAATTTGCCACCTTAATTGAAGGGTAGGGTTAGACATATGATTTGGTTTGAATTAAACTGAACTAAACCGAATCAAATCGAACTGAAATTATCATAAAAATTGAATAGTACTAAACCCTAAACTAGACAGTTTTGAAACTGAAATCAAAGCAAATCAAATTTTAACAAAAACCGAATCATCCTGAAAATCCCCCCTTAACATATGATAATATTCTTTCTATGATTTATTTGTATACAAAAGTTATTTATAAATTCTAAATTAAGATTATGGTGTATATTGTAATAAAATTATTATGTTCCTCTACTCTTCCTCGCTTAATAAAAATATATGTAAGTAATGAATGATTCCTAATTATGAATTGAATAATTTTTATAAATACATGATGACATCTCAAATAATATATTAGACGTCGTAAGTTAATTTGTTATAATATTCAAATATAATCAAACTGAACCAAATTATCAATTTGAATTAAACTAAACCGTATATTAAATTGAAGCAAACTGAATTGAAATTTGATAAAAATCGAATGATTTCAAACTCCTTAACTGAAATTCGATAAAAATTTAATCAAACCCGAAACACACCCACCTCTTTGGAAAAATATGGTGGACTAAAAAGAGAAAAGGAAAAACTTATGATAAGATTCGAAAAGAAAATATTCAATTTCAAAAAAAAAAAAAAACTCTGTCAACTAACGCCGTTAACAACGACGCCGCACTCATAAAGACTATAGCAAGCAACAGAAACAACAAAAAACATCGAACGCAAACACAGCTTGAACAATAAAAACACTTCCAGTTCTTCACAGATCGGACCAAAACTGTGAGTAATTTACCATTTCTGCCACTCTCCTTGCTCTAGCTTTGCCCCTCGATCTGCTTACCATTTTTGCATGCATGTACATGTCATGTAGCCTTGGATTTTGGTAGGACATTCATTAAAAGTTTGTCACCCGATCTGTGAATGTTTTTTTTTTTTTGGCTTCTGTTTTAGTGCTTGTTGGGTTCTTGGATTTGTTTTCTGCTTCATCTTTTACCTGAAAAATGTGATTTCTTTTTTTAAAATCCGTTTTGTTTCTGGGAAAATGTAAAGAACAGAAAAAACTGAATTTTTGAAGTGTCTTAACTTAGTAGAGGCCAAAGTTTCAAGCTTGACATTAGATTTCTGTTTGTATTGAAATGAAAACAGTGTGTTCAGTTTCGATTTTTTTTTTTTCAATTGTTGTCTTCAGTTTTGTGAGCAAATATTTTATGGGTCGGAGCTGGATTGACTTTTTAATTAACTGGGGTTAGTCATTTGTTTTTCAGGTTATGTGCAAACAAATTAGTGATATTTTAATAGATAATGCATTTATGTTTATGTGTTTAAGGTCAGTATATGGGTGGCTTGCTATCTTACAATTTCTTGGTCCATATATGCTATTTATAAATGTGATTGACTAAACTATTAGAGATGTTTGGTTTTAATTATAATACATTCAATAGTTGGTGCAATCTCCATTCTTTTAAATATATCGGCAGGAATGTTGTTTTCGTTTTTGATTCCATAATCCATATGCTCATGTTTGGAAAGTTGTTTTTCTTTGGCTTAATTTTAGTTGTGTTTTTCATCTTCTTAGTCGAACTTAAAATTGTGCTCTTATTTTATTTTTTTAACTTTTGTCTCTCTATGTCCCTACGTAGTTGGATTAATGCTTTGTTAACTATAATTTTGTTGTTTGGTTGGATTTCTGTCATAATTGTTGTATTAAGCACACCATACCCACTTCTCTTAGCATTATTGTATTAAGCAAGCCCACTTCTCCTAGCATTCTTGAGGTCTAATTCTCCTTTTAGTTGTCTTGACCATCCAGTTGTTGGAAGGCAAATGATTCTGTTTGTTGCTAATTTTTCTTAAGCAATAAACAAACTTTTCCATGTTTTTAACAAAGCCAAGGTGGTTGATTCTTTTAAATATTTCTATTCTCCTTATTTCTTTTTCCTGCTCGAGCTAAAATCATAATATATGTAATATGTTTAGTTTTTCTTAAAATGAGTATTATTTGCCTATTAGTTGTGTAAATTTTATTATCGAGTGTTGGCCTGATTTTCATACCGTATTGGGTTATCTCAAGAGCAGGTGACTGCATGCTCCACAGGATAGTATTTGATGACTGACCCATTTCTAAATCTTGGTTGAGAAGACACTCTGCTCCAAGCTGCATTTTTAGTAATCATGGTGCTAAGAAAACTTCAATGGTCCTCCCTTAGTTTTAGTTTTTGAATTTTCATATGCAGAGTCCTTCTAGTTTGACCTGTGCTAATTTGTTGATTTATTGAATTTGTGAACCCTTAAATGAATAGCAAAATTCAAGCAATCACATTATCATCATAACCTTGATTATTTTACATTAGTAATGGATGTACTTTTTAATTGATTATGCTGAATCTTTCCGTACCATCTCATAACATGCAATTATGTCTGATTGAGTAGTAATTCGATTTCTGAAATGAGTGATGTGAATCTCAAGTGTTCATGTATGAAAGGGCTTAGATGAGCCCTTAGGATACTGTTATGAAGGCTTCTTCTAGTATTGTATAAACTGAAATGTAATGAGGTTTATTGCAATCCTTTGCTCATCTTCCGATATACTATCTTATACACATTTATTTTATACATTTGATTCTATAATCTAATAAATTTTTGAATTTTTTCATAATCTACTTTGTGACTTATTGTGTTCAAATATGGTTGAGATAAATTTTTAATTTCATGATTTTGCCTTCAAAAGAGAGTTTGTCTTGCGTTACATGATTTTGGCTATTGAACATTGACATGACTGGAGAGATGGTTACTATACATAGTGTGCATAGATTATTTGTCATACCTTATGCATATCAAAAGCTAACATGATTTTGATATTCATGTTTTTCTGTTGCAGTGAATGGGGATAGAAGTTACGGATGTTTGTATGGACAACGAAGCTGATTGTGTCATAGTTTATTCAAATGGTGTTTCCCATGATTCTGATCATGAAACGTTTCCCAATCATCATAATGTTGCGGGATCAAATGAACATGTTGATGGGGAACCTCAACTCCAAAGTGTGGAAGAGAGCACAGAAGTAAAGGAATATGAAGTGAAGGAATGTACCACTGAAAACTCAGTTGAGATCGAGGAAGAGCAGAATGTGGTCAGCTCAAAGCCAGAGGCTGGCTTGCCGGCGGAGAAGGTCAAACCAGAAGATGTCAAAACAAAGGGAAATAATAGGTCACGTTTAGTTGTGAAGCCTGCTTCAAAAGCCACTGCTGGAAATGTTCAATCAAAACACACCATTCCACAGCCATTTGCCCTAGCAACCGAAAAGCGTGCTTCAAATGGAAATCGTTCTGCTGCGGCTGAACCGAATAGTGTGAATAAATCATCTAATACAAATGGCCTGCGGCATCTGAACAGTAAAAAGAAAAATCAAGTAACTTCAGCTACTTACTCTATTTTTTCAATATTTCTACCAGTTACAGTAGTTTAAAATGTTGCAGTAAGATGAAAGTGTGTCATGGTAGAACAGTGAGCAGCTTCAACTTGTAATCTAAGTTCTTTTGTTAAAAGTTATATACTCGTTTTGGAAATAATAGTATTGATAAATTCAGTGACCTTCTGTATGATTGGCTACAGCCACCTCTGGTGCCAAGGAAGCCATTGCAACCCAATAACAAGAAGCATCATGATGAGGAAGATTCTTGTTCTGTTGCTTCCTCGTATCCTCTTGCTCCCAGGAATTTTATCTTGAATTCTTCCCTGTTCTTTTTATTGCCTCCTCACTCTATCTCTGTTCAAAATTGATGTTTTCTCTTGACTATCTTTAGCACTGCAGCATCTTTGCAGACTGTAAAGTGCAGGACTGTTGCAGCAGCTCCTACATTTAGATGCACTGAACGTGCAGATAAACGGAAGGAGGTACTTCATTCATCAATCTTTTCTTGTGAATTACTTTGATTTTCCACATGTAATTTTTTTCTGAATCTTGGTGCCTATTATGTTGCCATTTTTAGTTTTATTCAAAACTAGAGGAGAAACACCAGGCATTGGAAGCTGAGAAAAGTCAAAGTGAAGCCAGGACCAAGGTATAAAACTCTTGTAGACACCCAAGGATAATTACAAATCTCTCTTTGGCATGATTGTGGAAAGAAAAGAAATTAGTTGTGCTTTTGATTAGGCTTATTCTGTACATATTTGTCTAACCCATGTTATTGTTTTGTCCTTGTAAATCTTAATGTTCCAAGGAAGAGACACAGGCAGCTATCAAGCAATTGAGAAAGAGTTTAACATTCAAGGCGAGCCCAATGCCAAACTTCTACCTTGAGGGACCACCACCAAAAGTTGAACTGAAAAAGGTACAGCATAGATTTGATTCTATCATGTTGAACTCTGGGATACCGAAATGCTATGAAATTGCTTTCTTGTCAAAATTGCCAAGAAATTATGTCTAATTTTGTAGTGAAGAGAATTAGAAAAGATAAGTGTATGGTTCATCTGTTAGAAATTTCCTCTTCTTTTCTATGGATCTGCTTGAAACGTGATTCTGTTGCTTTTATTGTATACCAGATGCCACCAACTCGTGCAAAATCACCAAAGCTGGGCAGAAGAAAGAGCTGTAGTGAAGCAGTCAGTTTGAATCAAGGAGACAAAGTGAAAGGAACTTTTCTTATGGGAAATCGTCAAAGCCTAGGTAATTACAAAGAAGACACCACCCTTGGTTCCACTGACAAAAAGGGTCCAAGCAACATACTGAATGGTCATGTCATTTGCAAACTTCAAGACGAGCTCGAGCTAGTGGAAGTGGAAATGATTCCCATGGTAATTGAGCATAGTAATCCAGAAATCAGTGTCGTCCTCTAGTCATGAATTTCTGGTGAGTGCTCCAATTTATTAATTTAAAGAGGAAAAAGGTGTTTATTTACTTTTGTTTTCCTTTAACTGTTCTGAGGAATGTGCATTTTGTTGCTTTAAGTTGCGAGGACATGTTGTAATAAATGTGTAATTATAAAGTGTAAATTTTCTGTAACTTATATAAAGAGCCCCCATTTTGTAATAAAAATTGTCCCTTGTTTATTTGATTTAATTCAGAGAGAAGTCTGTTTTCCTTTTGTTAATCTTTGAATAATCTATTGAACTACATTTGCCGCATTTTATACAAAACAGAAGTTGTAATTTACTAATTTTAGTACAGAAATGTTTGAATTCAATGAAGATTTGTGTACTTAATGGTCAGTTTATATGGTAGTGTGTGTGAAATGTTTTCTTACTTTATCTGCAAAGTGAAATTAAAGTTAGAAGCAAAACGGACCCAGTAATTGTTGATGATTATGGTGGAGATTTTGCTTTATTGGACTAGAAATTACTGTTTTGTGTAGTTATGTTTAGCTTCATAATGAAAAGCTCTTAAAGCAAAAGGAAAAGGCAGTGGAGCGTAAAGAACTTAAATGGTGAGTTGTGTTAGTGGTTAAACAGCAAAAAAAATGACTTTTTGAGCAGGACGTGACCCATTTATGAAAACAAAATTGCTAGTCAAAAGCACTCTGGCTTTAGATTTGCTCTCCTTTTTAAGCTCTTGAATTTTCAGTGCATGTCCAATCTTAATTTTCTACTATATTCATGCAGCCGTTTTCATACTTCTTACAAAATTTAAGTGACCATTTGTTAAAAGCCCTTTCACTACTTAGCTAATATTCTCCTGGAGAAGTCTTGGTAAATTGTTTCAGCCTCCATTTGGTATTTGATGTTTTGCAGAGTTTGATACATAATACCCTTTTAAGCCATATCACCAAATATCAAACTGAGCCATAATCTTGGCTATGCCAGTTTCCAATTGCTTTGCTTTAACTCAATCCTGGGTATGAGAAAAAAGCAGTAACAGGCCAAGCTGTATATCTTTCCATATAAGCCATAAATGAGAACCATTTGTGGTATGGGGGCATTGGCCTCATTGATGAAGCTAATGTCTTCCTTTTTCCTCAAGTGGGAAACAAAAAGAGACATCCTTTAAAACACCCTTGCCAAAGATCATCATGAGCTAGAGCTATTCCATTTCTTTAAATCACTGTTTACTAATAATCAAATGATCCCATCATTTAATTTACTAATAATCTTCATAAGCCATCTCATCGATCGGACGGGCAATACCAATGCCACGTGTCCTTATTAATTTGATGATTTTGAGGGTAGTTGCTAAAAGAAGCTCTTTAATTTCTTCTCATCCCAGAATTGTACCCAATCTTCTCCCATTTATTGCCATCGACAAAATGGTCTTAACCTCCTCTACCAAACTACAAATTCACCTCATTTCCCATTCTTTTGACCCTAAAGTTGTGTTTGGTTGGCGGTCCTAAGAAAATGCCCATGGTTCTTAGAAGTCTCGAAGCTGTACATGTAATACATCAGGCAGCAAATCGATCTGGATGCAACAAACAAAAGAAAATCAGATTCTTATTTGCTCGTATACACATGTGTGTAATCATTCTCACGTTATAAAATGTGGATACCCGCTAAAAAAAAAAATCATATTGAATAGCGTTGGAGTTTGTGTCTTTGTCTTTTAGCAGGTGTCCGTATTTTATATAATAATGATGCCCCCACTAGAATACGAAGATATATGTGTATGTATGTATTTATACTCAACCAAATACAGCCTAATTAATTGGTATTCTTGTGTAAAGCAAGATGTGGGAAAAGATGTAGAAAGTGGGACAATATGTCATGTGACCCACAAAATAATACTATTTAACTCAGCCTCTCACGTATACAAGGGCCCTTCGAAAACAAGCAGATTGCATGGCCAAATCAAATATCAAATAGTTCTGTTCTGTCTCTCTTTCTTTGAAGCTCTCATATATAGTTGAGGGGAATGCTGTCTGGTTCGAGACCTTTCATTTGAAGGTTAGAGCTAAGCTAGCAGAACGATCTCGGACCAGGCTTCATTCCCCTCAACACTCAACAACTGATCATCAGAAGCTTATCATTGATCAAATGGCTTGTTATTGGCCATCGAACAAGGTGTGTTTTATCTTTCAATTGCTTAAATAATCATCTTCTCAAACTTAATTAGCTAGTTTTTTTTTTTTTTTTTGCTTCCTTTTATGTGTAGCTACAGGCACCGATTGAAGAGCAGATGGATAGATATACCAATTTGAGAATATGGCATCTCTTGGAATTTTGACATTGACAATCTGGTATGATGTTTATGTTATATGATCTACTTAGAAGCATATTCATACCACTTCTACCGTTGTCAAGAAACCACGTTATGTTCTTTTGATAGCATCAAATATATATATAATATGGAAGGTAAAATTACATGCAGTATTGTTTCCAAGAAATCACCTCACTATGATTCTTACAATTAAAGAATGTTAAATCTACTTAATTATCCTGAGGACTGATTGACATATTGCTACAAATTCAACTTCTATTCATAGTAGATGAATTTAACGTTGAGTCTTACAAACAACCCATTGGGAAAACACTTTGTTCTTGGAGTTTTGGCACCAAACTGCTACCTGGGTTTTGAACTTTTTTTTTAAAAAAAAAAAAACAAATTCATTGAAAACCAGAGATGGGTTTTTGGTGTGAAAATCTGACCAAAAAGATGAAAACAAAAAAACAAAGTGTTGTTTCATCTTTTTTGCAGTTGAAATTTCTGCCAAATTAATTAGCTTTGCTTGTGGAGAGTTGCAAAGAATATAAGCCAAGAACTTTCACTTTATTATTTGTTGCATGAAAGGAGAGAAGTAGTAGTTGTAATACCACATCAAATTAAATTGAGCTTTGAATTATTTCACTACTTTAATTTTTGTCTCCATAGGACTGCCAGCCATCATAACCATAGCTCCTTAGTCTTTGCCAATTCTTCACCTTTTTTTTTTTTTTTTTTTTTTTTAATTATGAACCATGTGGGTCACATATGTGCATGAAAATCCTATATATAGTGCCACATATTTCAACTACAATATTTTAATTATTAAAAATAAATCATTTTATTTATTTCAGAAGCACTAAATTTAGAAGTTGAAGTCAAAAGATAACCAGCAATATTTTCTTCTTATACACACTTGAAGTTGCAAATCAAATATTAATGGAAAAAAATGAAGTTGCCAATGTCGCATACATGCATCCAGCTGGGTCTTGCTTCATTTATTGTTCATGGCATGCATGTTCTTTCATGGGGTCTTCTTGCATAATTAATGGATTCTCACTTCTTCTTTTTTTTTTTGCATGCATGTGCCATTATTCATATACATAGTAATGATATCTTTTTTTAATGTTTAATTTTTCTTTTTTCTTTTTTTCTTTTTTGTTTTTTTTTTTTTTTTTTGGAGACTTTTTTTCCTTCAGAAACATTGATGCTTAGGGCCATTGAGCACTATCTTCCAGGTGTCATTGTTTGACCAAAACGTTTCTGGACTAAATAAAAATATATTTCCGAACTAAATAAAAATATTTTCTCATTATGTGAGTTTAGTTATGTGAATATTTTAATACACAATGGTGTGGATGAAAGATAATGTAACAGATGATTATGATTAAGAGAGATAATGTATCCAAATGTTATCTTTATGTGGCTTAATCGGCTGTTCAAATCATTTCATTATAATCTAATAGCTGATAAACAATATTTTCATTATAGAATCTTTTTAAAAATAGAAAATGAAAACTACCAAATAAATTAAAGAATAAAATCATTTAATTAAAAAATAAAATCATTTCATTATACAATATCTCTGAAAATTAACAAAAAATTTAATAACAGAATCTTAATCTCTCTATAAATTCTGTAACATCATGCTGTAGACACGGACAATATCTAGTATATATATATATATATAATATATATATATATATATATATCAATGTCAATTTAGGTTTTCTCTATTGTCACATTATATATGATAACATTATTTATTAAAAAAATTTCAACAAGACACTTTAGTATCAATAATATTCGACCAAAAACATTGTTGGAATTAAATATATGGTCACAAAATTAATGTATGTTTACTTGTTCTAAGTTATAGTATCATAAAAATCAATGTTTGGATTCTACATGATCTTGCATAACAAGAAGAAGGAGGCAACTGAGACAAATCTAGCCTTAGCCTTTTGGTGACAATTATTTAGCCGTACATTAATCATAAGCAAATGACATCATAATTATATAAATTATTGAATCAAATATATATATCATCAATAGATATATAAGATTATAATTCTATGTGTAATGTACTTGTGATCCCTAGATCTAGATGATCGATCAGTCAAAAGAGAAGAGAGACATCTTGAGTATGTGTGACCAAAAAAGTGATTTCCTATGCTCGATAAAGAGGCTTCTTGAAATTTTCTCCCTGGCAGTTAGTAGAGTAACAAAATTTTAAGTTCTTTTTTTAAGACTTGACCATTTGAAAATTTTAAAAAGCATTCAACAGCAAATAAAAAATATATATATATTGGGAAAAAAGTCCTTTTTAAAAAGAGTAAAAGGGAATCATGTGTTACACCCCAAATATCTGTTTTATTGAGTTATAAAAACTAAACGAGAATTAAATGATTATAAAATTAACATCAAAATGACTTCATTTGATCTTTTTATTTATCATAAAAATGATGTCGTTTTAATGATAATTTTATCAATATTTAATTTTGCATTACTCTTCTTTTCATTTTTACTATTGTATTTGTATATATATATATATATATATATATATATATATATATATATATATATATATATAAAGTAGTACTTGTAAAAGGAAAAATAAAATTTGTTTTGCATGGGAAAAAGGCGTTCCTTTTTAGACCATCCGACGGAAAGAATAGGATGGAGAACATTGGGTAGAAAATAATATTTAATAATTAATATTGAGAGGTAGGTATTAATGGTACATCTAATTTAACTAGCCACACCCACATTAGCAAATGAAAGTCATGAATGAGCAATGCAACAAATACTAGCTCTAATATAAAATTATTCGATAGTGATATGTGAACTGAGCACTGAACAATTCATGTTACATATAATGATTGATTGCCACATATTTCCAATTGTTTATTTTATTTTATTCCATTAAAAATATGAGACTTGTGTGTATATTGTACCAATTATATAACCGTGTGTCTTGTGAGTTTGTATAAATTACATTTTTATACATTTACATAGGACACATGCATGTCAGTTGAATAAACACTAATACTATATTAATTTATACATCTTTAATTTTTCATGATAAAATTTTTTAACTCAATTTTTTTTTATTTAAATCCATATTTCAACCTCTGATCATTGATTTAAGTCAATTCTACGTATAATTAAATTGACTAAAATTTGAAGTTTTAAATCAAAAAATTTAAAATAAAATATCTCAACCCTTTAAATAATTAGCTATAGTACGGTTTTGTTAAAAAAAAAATTATGAAAAGCCCATGGGTTTAGGCCCAATCTACGATGAATTATTAGAAAATCATTGCATGAATTTGACCGCTAACCTGATGTCCACTTGGCATAACAGGATTGGTTAAGAGGTAATCCAATATGTTTCCAACTGCAGCCTACCTATTCCCAACCGACCAGGAGCCGAATATCCCCAACAAGACTCAGCATCTCACTCAGTTCTTTCCCTGACAGTAAATCCGCAATTCCTAAATTCAAAATAAATATGAGAAATTATCATTTTTTTTTTCATTTTGAACTCATTCTTTTTTTATCTACTGTTTAAAAATTATTTACGTGTATAAATTATCTATTAATTTCAGAAAAATTATTTATTTTTGAGAAAAATTATTTGAAAAATGATAATTGCAAAACGACACAGTTTCCTCTTCTTCGTAATCTACTCCCCACGTGCCTTAACTTGACACACCGAACCCAACCTCCATCAACGGTCTTGACACTGCCACGTCAAGACGCGTAATGTTAAAATCAACTAGCTCCTACTGATAATTTCTCTCTCTAGAAACCTTCCCCTCTCTCTCTAGATCTGTCCCAGCGATTAATCAAATGTGAACTCATTTTGTCGGGAAGTCTAAAACTTTCTTGGAAATTTTCAAACTTTCTCGAGAAAATTTCAAAATGGACGAGGTTTTCTTTGATATGATGGAGTTTTTGAAGAGACCTTCGATTACCGAAACATTAGTCGACATTTTGCTATGTGCAGTTCCCATTTGGCTCGCTGTGATGATCGGTCTCGTGATCGGCTGGTCGTGGCGGCCTAGATGGACCGGCTTGATCTTTCTCGGCCTCCGGAGCAAGTTCAGGTTTTTATGGACCGCGCCGCCTGGCTTTGGTGCTCGGCGGCTCTGGCTGGCTTTCACGGCCTTTTCAGCTTTCTCTGCTTGCCGCGTCCTTTGGAATAATTCCAACGGAAAAGGCGCGAAATCGGCTTCCGCTGCTGGTGAAGGAATCGATGATGATGTTTGGTAAGTGTTGAGTTCATAGTCTTCATATTCTTTTGATTTAGTTAGGGTTTGATTCAGTAATGAAAATTTCATCTTTTAAAAAAAAAAATGTTAATTTATATCAATGATTTTGTAGCCATAGTTATATATGACTTATCAATATCAATGCAGTCAGTATATATATCTAACTGCTTTTTGTATGTTCATGAAAATCTTTTGAATGTTATCTAGACAGCTGTATAATTTGTAATTTCAGACGTATGAAGTTAAAAAAGATTACATGTGTTGGGGGTACTATTGAATATTGATTATGATCGTAGAGTTTCGATTCCCCAAATTGTTTATTAATATGGTGACTACCAGTTGCCTTTCATGTTGATTATTACGGGAAGTATTGGTTTTTGGGATAAGAATTGATGCTTTTTGAATGGAGAAGTGAGCATAATGTTGTTCATGAATAGTGTACTAGATATATTTGGTGATCGCAACAGCTTGTTTGATTGTCATGATTATGGTTTCCTTCTAGATATGCTCAATAGATTGTGGAGCATTACCGGTAGGGCTGATACAGATACTTAATAATTTCAGAAGATGAATTAATCAACGTTTGCCTTGTCATTTTAGATGGATGAATATGGTTCTGTTTTCTTCATTATTGTTTGCTTTAGTTAAAGAGTCAAGTGTTAAGTGGTTTTAGGATCCAGTTGTTTATGAATAATGCCTTGGATACTCCGTTAACTGTCATACAGCTTGTTTGTGCATAGTATTCAGATTTATTAAATATTTATGTGAAATAGTTGTCTATGTTTGCTGAAGAATATTTTAAACAAGGAAGAAAGATGAACTTTACATTGATATATTCAGTTCTAGAAATGTTGTTCATCTCTGTCGTACTCACATTATATTATTTTTGTAGTTATCATAATGGCGGTGCAGTTACTGTTATAGCCTATTTAGTAATCTGACCTAGTATTTTTTTTTTAAGAATTCTACTTACAATTCTTCAGCTTATTTATACACAAGTTTGAATCATTTGTGGAAAAAATTTTCATATATGCTTTGTTGGAGAAAAGGAAAACAGATAATTTTTTTATTGTTATATTGAATGCTAGAATTGTTGCTACCATATATGGTCATATCTTATCATCCTTTTATAGTCATAGCGTTGTAAGCAAGATTATGTTGTTTTATTACTGCTAGATTTTTTTCATTTATAATCGTGAATGAATTGGGATTTGAGAGTTATCTTTCTTGCAGCCCTGGTGCAAGAACTGGGGAGAGAGAGCAGGATGTTGTCACGGAGAATGATTTAGAGCACCTATTGCAGCTGCTTGAAAGGAAGGATGGAGAGAAGGAATGGCAAATTTTGATGGAGAAATCCACCCCAAACATGACGTACCAAGCTTGGCGCCGTGAGCCTGAGGTAGACTCTCATTTCCTTGATATTTCCTGCTGTTCATCTGCTGAGAAAATGCTTTTCAGAATTATTGGCAACCATTGTATCTTCTGAAAATTTGGTATCTTTGTTTATCCATTTCTATGGAGAAATTGATAATGCAGGGTGATACATTGTTTCTGTGATTTTGTTACTGATTAGCATCTATCCATAAATGAGTCTCTGCATTTATTAATGCAGGGGGGTATATATTTGTTGTGCCCAATTGTGATTGTGCATCACATTCCCTCATTTTTTTTATCATGTATTACCTGATGGTGAAATTGAGTATTGCGCACTACTAGCTGATATTGATTTTGTCTATCAGACAGGGCCTGCAGTTTACCGAACTAGAACTGTCTTTGAGGGTGCAACTCCAGAATTGGTTAGAGATTTTTTCTGGGATGATGATTATCGACGTAAATGGGATCCCATGCTTGCGTATGTTAAAACATTGCAGGAGTGCCCTCATACTGGGACAATGATTGTTCAGTGGATAAAAAAGGTTGGTGAAAAGTTGATCTGTTTGTCTGATATTTTGGTCTTGTAGATCTTGTTCTAATGACAGATTTATTGATGCCTTTGTTTCTTCCTATTTGCAGTTCCCCTTTTTCTGCAGCGATCGAGAATATATTATTGGTAGAAGAATATGGGAAGCGGGAAAGAATTATTATTGTGTGACTAAGGTACAGTTCTAGGGTTTAGAAATCCAACTTGTTATCTTTGGCATCCAGTAGATAAGTGCAGTTGTTGGTTACTATTTTTGGATTCCATGTTTGATAAGTATTATCAGAATCTTAATTGCTATATGCTGTTCATTCTGAAGCTCATCATGTCAATTGGTCTTGCTTAAAATTTTAAGACTCAAGCCTGTATGCTGATTCAGTATAGTTTTATAAAGACATGTCTGAAAGACTTGCTATGCTTGCTGTCTATATTCATTATTTAATGGGATTTTATTACATTATCCCATTATTAATGACAAGGTGTTGTATTACATATTGTTTGCATTGTTCTGCATTCTGTAGTATGGAAGATTCAGTAAGATCTCCAATCATTAATGATTAGTATTTCATCTAATTTCACCAAGTTGACAATGGATGTTGATGTTTTGAGTTAAAATGCTGCAGGGTGTGCCATATCCGGGTTTGCCTAAGCGTGACAAGCCAAGGCGTGTGGAGCACTTTTTCTCAAGTTGGGTTATCAGGGCTGGTGAGTATTCAATTAACCAATTGAGTTCCAGCAGACAACAATCTAAATTGGATTCACTGACACATCTTCATTGCTTTCTTATGAAATATGAATGCAGTGGAGTCCCTTAAAGGAGATGGTCAGCTGTCTGCATGTGAGGTTAATCTTATCCATTATGAAGAAATGGGAATCCCAAAAGATGTGGCAAAGTTGGCTATCCGGCATGGTATGTGGGGAGGTGTCAAGAAATTAAACTCTGGCATGAAAGCATATCAGAACTCCAGGAAATCAGAGGCATCATTACCTGGAAGGGCACTGATGGCAAGCATCACAACAAAAATTTCTTTCGACCAAAGCATGGATTCTTTGGATCCAGTTTCTGGTGAAGAAGAACAAGGGCTAGTGGCTGACCCTAAAAGGAAGAAAGAGCATGGCATTGACTGGAAGTGGATAGTTATTGGTGGAACTGTTGCCGTCGTTTGCGGACTTCATTCAGGTGCAATTGGGAAGGTCTTGTTGCTTGGAGCCGGGAGGAGAATTGCGAGGCGGTGAGATTTTCTGGATAAAACTTTTACAGATCTATTCACTAAACAGTGCATCAATCAATTATTCTATCAAGATTATTATACATCAATATTTTTCAAATATGCGTGTCGTTTTATGATTTTCTTTTCAAGTATTAGTTTATGTGGTGGTTCATATGAGCATTAGTTAAGACTACTGGATGTTCAATTGGGTTTAAGCCAAATTCTAGACCAAATGAATAAGAAGAGAAATTCTATACTCCAGAAAGTAGTCTTGCCCAAAATAGAATCAGAAAAATTTCATTGTCAATTTTTTGAAGGAATGAGTTCAATCACCACTAGTAGTATATTGTGGGTAGAGCCAATGGCAGAATTTCGGTAAAAGCTATGACTACAGAGAATCTGTGTGCACTATGGTGATAAAGAAATAAATTGAGAAAACTCTTGAATTTTTTATGTATTGAAGTGAGAGTTGTTCTCTTTTTATACTAGAGGAGGAGACCAGACCAGCCATCAATGTAGGAAAGAACCTGGATGGCTTGAAGCGCTATGTTCGATCCTTGAATATCACAAAAAAATGGAAGATTTTCTCAAAGAACAAATATCAAATCAACCTCAAGAATTGTCTTAGTGGTAAAGGTCTTAGACTTTAGTGGTTTGTTCCCTCTCAGATTCAATATTTGAATCACACTAGATGTATTTTTTTGGGGCAAGCCGACGACTTATCATGATCCGTGCTGGGAAACTTCTGAAGATACGGAACACAAATCTCGAAGATTAATTAAGGTGCGGGTAAGTTGACCCGAACACCCCGATTACCAAAAAAAAAATTCAAATCAATAGGCCTTTATGTAGTCGTCGGGGGATTTTATCCCTTCACCTCTAATTATTATAAATCATCTCATGACAAATCTCAAATGTTAGATATCCCCTAAAACGATTTTAATCAAAACTAACCAATAATTAATCATATGTTAAACC
>SKCR01008994.1:0-60755 GCA_019454045.1 Zanthoxylum bungeanum | reverse complement strand
TTTATTGAAATGTGAATGTTCTTTATTAAACGGTCACTATATTTTGTAAACATGTAGAAATGTCTTTAATGTAGAGGAAAATACAAGTAGAAAATCTGAATTAAATAATACTAAATTATGGCATATAAGATTAGGCCACATAGGCGTTAGAGGTCTATCCAAATTAGTAAAGGATGATTTGATTGAAAATCTTACCTTAGATCCTTATCGATTTGTGAGTCATGTATCCAAGGAAAGATGATAAATACCTCATTTCTATGTGTTGGATACCGTGTTGGAGATTTATTGGAACTAATACACAGCGATGTATGTGGTCAATTAAATCATGCCGCTCATGATGGTTTAACATACTTTGTGACTTTCACAGATGACAAGTCTGGATATGGATATGTCTATTTGATGAAACATAAGTCGGAAATATTTGACAAGTTCAAAATATTCTGAAACGAAGTAGAAAAACAAACTAGTAAATTCATCAAGTGTCTTAGATCGGATAGAAGCAGTGAATACATGAGTGAAGAATTCAGAAGTTATTTAATGGAGATTGGAATTCTCGCCCAATATAGCCCACCAGGAACACCTCAACACAATGGATTGTCTGAGCATACTTTATTAGATATGGTGCGATCTATGATGAGCTATACATATCTTTCTTATTACCTTTGGGGTTATGCTTTACTAATTGCTGCCCACATACTTAATAAGGTTCCATCAAAAGTTGTTTCTACGACCCCTATCAAATATAGTTCGATAGAAATCCAAGTCTTAGATATTTGAAGATTTGAGGTTGTCCTGTATACGTTAGAATCGCGCAACGAGATAAACTAGCACCCAGAGGGTATAAATATAGGTTCACTGGATATCTTGAAAACTCTTTAGGATATCAATTCTATGATTCTGAGAAAAGAAATGTAATTATATCTCGCTTTGCCACTTTTCTTGAAAAGCAATTTTTGAGTGAAAGTGTGAATTGTAGAAAGATTGAACTTGATGAGTTTTATCCCAACAATAAGGAACCTGAGATGGAACCAGAGATCCAATTAGGTGAAGGATCTACAATACAGGTTCTAAGTAAGTCGAAGAGAATATCAAAGCCTCATGAGAGATTATTTTTAACATCTGAAGTGAGTATTGATGTTTTCCACTTGGAGGAAATAAATCCAACTACGTATAAGGAAGCGATATTGGATATCGATTCGGGAAAATGGCAGAAAGCCATGAAATCCGAGATGGATTCTATGCATTACAATCAAGTCTGAGGCTTAGTTGAACTTCCTAAAGGAGTTAAACTGTTGGTTGTAAATGAGTTTATAAAATGAAACGAGGGCCCGATTGAAAGGTGGAAACCTTTAAGGCCCGATTGGTAGCAAAATATTACACTCAACGTCCTAGGATTGAATATGAGGAAGCTTTTTCACCAATAGCTATGCTAAAATCCATTAGGATTCTTTTAGCCATTGCCGCATATCACGACTATGAGATAGGGCAGATGGATATGAAAACCGCTTTCCTAAATGGATTCCTTGAGGAGGATATCTATATGGAATAACCAGAGGGTTTCGTATCCAGTGAGACTTCAAACTTTATTTGTAAGCTCCAGAAGTCTATTTATGGACTTAAACAGGCATCCCAAAGCTGGAACCGTCGTTTTGATAAGATAATTAGATTATCTGGATTCATCAAGAACGAGGAAGAATCATGTGTTTATAAGAAAGTGAGTGGGAACGAGATAGTTTTCCTAGTATTGTATGTAGATGACATCCTTATCATAGGAAATGATATAGTATTTATGCAAAGTATGAAAGCCTACCTTTGTAAGAAATTCTACATGAAAGATATGAAAGGGTTTTATGGCGGAAATCCGGTAACGCTGCGGAACAGTGGAAAATCAAAATTTTCTGATTTCAAAACTTTTTCTCGGATCAATTAAATAAACTTATTTATTTAATTACCCAATTATCAAATTATGAAATATTACACAAGAAATCAAATTTTTGTGTAATTACCAAATTGCCCCAAAACTTTGCATTTTATTCATTTTAGTCCTAAATTGTTCGAAACAATTTTGGAAGATTCTAAATAATTTCTAAGATGACTGTAACATGTCATACACATCAAAAATCAAATTGCAACATGAACCCCAAATTTTTTGACAAATGTTGTGAGCCCCCCTGGCCAAATTGTGCATTTTGCTCTTTTAATGTTCAAAACACATCAAGATGATATCAAATCAACATAAGATTTTATATGCATCATATACACATCAAAATACAAACCATACATGAAAAACCCCAAATTTGGAGATGGTCTTAAACCCTAATTTTTCAATTTCACCAAATTGGACAAATTAGAGCAAATAAATTAAATCCAACATTTCAATCAAGTTTCTATAACACCAATCAAGCCTCACCACAATGAAATAACTATAGAAAAATTCTAGGTCTTTTAAGAGTGGGTCAATAACTCTAGAATGGCAACTAGTTTCTCAAACCATAAAAAGAATGCTTATTAACTCAATAGTAACATTCTATGATCTTTATACATGCATAACCCTATCATCAAACTTCCATCCAAAAAAAACACAAAGAATAAAGAATAGAAAAACATGAGAACATCATAGTATGTAGCCTAGAACACAAGGAACATTTTCCTCTCTAATAGTAAGTTGGAGGAACTTATTAAAAATCCAAGCTTTTCTTGTTTTTCTTTTTCTTTCTCCAAGCTTCTTTATTTTCTATCAATGGAGTTTTTTGATAAGTGTTTTAAGTTAATAAAACCCTAAATTAAAAGAAACAATATATACCTCATACATTAGGGCATGGCCGAAAATGGGTATATTAAAATATCAAGATATTTTCTTTTTGTTTCATTAATAACAACTTGCCAACTTGTTTTAAGGATCATTACACTTTAATGATATATTCAACCAAGTCAATAATTGCAACTAAGTCATTAAAGTAAATATCATAACTTTAACATATTTATATTTTAATTAATTTAATTATTTAAAAATTAAAATATTAATTAATTAATTAAATACAAATATATCAAATATATGTATTATATTTACAATAAATATCAAATACATATATATTTATGATATTAGTCAAATATCTCAATTTGACAATTAATTAAGGTGTATTTGAATTAATCCATCATTAAATGCAAATACACAAAAATTAGGAAATGACTATCGGGTCCCTACACATGTATTTTTCGTTTAACCTTTAAACGACTTTATAAATAATCAATATTATTTATAAATGTTGCACTAGTGCTCTACGAGTATATTTCATTAGTGAGACACTTTAGATTCAGGCATATCCGTCGCGAAATCCAATTTCGTATACATAATTTATCCACCCGTAAATTATGATGACCACGGATAAACTCGCTGAATCATACAGGTCAAGGTCATGGAAAATATATAATTCCTCCGTCACAGGTATCCGGAAATATCCCAGAGATATAGATGTAAACGTCAAATCTCTATGGGGACAATCCCGTCGACGTCTCCATTAGCAATCTCTAAAAGAGAACACTTAGAACTGACTTCTAAAGTGTACCACGGGCCCATGGTTTTTATCTGATTGCTAATCATATGGACTACCTATGCTTTGTACACAGAACTGACGGATCCTATCTCGATACACACAGGACACCCTGAGGATCTTCCACACCCAACGAACAGACGGAGGTCTGATCTAAATAGATCGGTGACGTGACTGCCATCTAAGTGTGGAAGATGTCTCATGCGCCCACAATGGTATCTCAAGTCGAAGAATCACAAGTGCTACTCAACCCGAGAAGATTCTTATTAACGTTGGTGTACCATCCTTAAGAATCTTCGGTGAGTCATTCAGTGTTTATCCGCTATAAACACCTACATGTCTATACTAGTCTCCAAGACTTATGGTTCATTGAGAAACTATTGGAATCATATATTCCAGTATACGACATGTACCGGTCTCAACGAGTTACTTTACTGACCAAGTAGTGTAAACCTTGACCATGAACTGTCTAAGAATGACAACATCATGATACAACTTAATGTCAGTTGCGACGCTTTTGCAACAGCATCACGACTAGTCATTCTAAGGTCATTATGTCTTTACCATATTAAAAGATATATTATATTACATAAACTGTTTATATTATTCATAATAATAACGTTGTACAGTAGTATTCTCAAAGAAATACAACCGGGAATTGGCGCTCTGAGCACCAACCCCAACAAAATCTCCCACTTGCTCTAGTGCCAATATCAATTGTATATAATACCCATCGACTCCATGTGTTTATCAAACAACTTTGGAGGTATGGCCTTCATCAGAGGGTCTGCTACATTATCTTCACTCGGATGATGTGGTACTTTCATTCCACATGCTTCGACTTCTGATGCACCCTCGGTTCCTTTGCTTGAGCAATGGCTCCAATATTATCACAGTATAACGGAATCAGATTCTCGATACTTGGGACAACTCCCAATTCTGTGATAAAGTTCTTTATCCATACAGCCTCCTTTGCAGCTTCAGAAGCTGCAATATATTCCGCCTCAGTGGTGGAATCTGCTGTTGACCCATATTTGGAACTCTTCCAACAAACTGCACCTCTGTTAAGGGTAAATACGAATCCAGATGTATACTTTCTATCATCGGGATCCGATTGGAAATCAGAATCCGTAGACCCGTTAACTTGCAGTTCGTTTCCTCCATAAATTATTAACTTATCCTTAGTACCTTTTAGATACTTCATGATATGTTTAATGGCCATCCAATGGTCATTACCTGGATTGGACTGATATCGACTAGTTACGCTAACAGCGAAACTGATATCAGGCCTTGTACATAACATGACATACATTATGCTACCCAAAAACGAAGCATAAGGTTGGTTAGACATTTTAACCTTCTCATATTCTGTTTGTGGACTCATCTTCTTTGAAAGATGAATCCCATGTCTGAACGATATGTTTGCTGTCTTACAGTTACCAAAATTATACCGTTCCAAGATCTTATCTATGTATATTGATTGGGATACCCCAATCAGCCTCCTTTGTCTATCTTTATAGAGTTTTATCCCTAAAACATAGGAAGCTTCTCCCAGGTCCTTCATGGGGAAATTATTACAGAGGTACGCTTTGACGCTTTGTAACATACCTAAATCATTCCCAATGATTATGATGTCATCAACATATAGGACTAAAAATACGACCATGCTCCCACTGGCCTTCTGATACACACAGGATTCTTCCGAATTCTTGAGAAAACCAGACGATCTAATAATCTCGTCGAATCGAAGATTCCAACTTCGTGAAGCTTATTTAAGTCCATAAATGGACTTTTTAAGCTTACATACCATACCCGAGTTTTCGCTGGAAGCAAAACCTTCCGGCTGTTCCATAAAGATTTCTTCATCAAGAAATCCATTTAGAAAAGCCGTTTTGACATCCATTTGCCAAATCTCGTAGTCATGATACGCAGCTATAGAAAGAAAATTCTGAATATACTTAATCAATGCTACTGGTGAAAAAGTTTCATCGTAATCGATGCCAGGTCGCTGCGTGTAACCTTTTGCTACCAGTCGGGCCTTGTAAGTTTCAGCCTTACCGTCAGGCCCTCGCTTCCTCTTGTAAACCCATTTACAACTGATATGAACAATTCCTTCGGGAAGCGGAACCAAGTCCCAAACTTGATTCTCATGCATTGGGTCTATCTCGGATTTCATGGCACTTTGCCATTTCACGGAGTCGATGTCCAACATCGATTATCTATAGGTAAAATGATCTGTCTCTTCAACTAAGAGAACATCTAGACTCTTTTCTTGTATCAAATAAAAGCATTCATGAGGTCTAGATACCCTTTCTGACCTACAGAGTGTGTGTGTTGAAGCTCTTTCATCTACTTGAACTTCAGGTTCCTCCATTGGTTCGTTGTTTTCAGGTTGGACTTCATCAAGTTCAACCTGTCTATGATTACCACCTTCTGACAAAAATTATACTTCTAGAAATTTTGTGAAGCGAGCTACGAACACATTTCGATGCTCGATATCATAGAACAGATACCCCCTCGTATTCAAAGGATATCCGACAAACCTAAACTTTTGCCATCGAGGCGAAAGGTTATCTTGCTGAGTCACCCTGACATATCTGACATAGGCAGGACAAACCCAAATCTTAATGTAACTAAGATTTGGTCTCCTACCGAACCATATCTTATACGGTGTCGTAGGAACAGCTTTTGAAGGAATCTTATTCAAAAGATATGCAGCTGTTAAAAGAGAATAGCCCCATAAGAAATAGGGTAAACCTGTGAAACTCAACATTGATCGGACCATATCCAATAAAGTCCGATTTCTCCTCTCAGACACTCCATTGTGTTGTGGAGTACCTGAAGGAGTATATTGAGTGAGAATCCCATTCTCTTTCATATAATCAATGAACTCACCACTCATATATTCTCCGCCTCGATCAGATCGCAGGCATTTAATATATTGACCAGTTTGTTTTTCTACTTCATTTCGGAACTCTTCGAACTTTTCAAAGGTTTCTGATTTATGTCGCATCAAATAGACATAACCGTACCGTGACAGATCATCTGTAAAAGTAACGAAGTACGAATAACCACTGTGAGCAGTCTGACTTAGTGGACCACATACATCAAAATGTACGAGTTCCAGTAAGTTAGTGGCACGGTGTCCAACACCTAAAAATAGGGCTTTGGTCATCTTACCCTGAATACACGATTCACAAGTTGGATAGGATTCAATGGTGAGATCAGGTATCAAACCATTCCTAACCAATTGGGTAAGGCTTTTAACGCCTATATGACCTAGCCGCATATGCCAAAGTTCAGTAATATTAACAACAGGTAAACTACGTTTATTAACTCCAGTATTTAAAATATCTTTAGAAGTTTGCAATGTATAATGACCATGCTTATTTGGACAACAAAGGATCTGAATATTACTTTTATCATATAAATATAAAGAACAGTTCTTAATATTGATACGATAACCTTCTGTATCAAATACAAAAAGAGATATAATATTAGCTACACATCCAGGTATAAAATAACAGTCATTTAACAAAAGTTTCCCATTCGGCAAAGGGATCTCGCATACTCCCACTGCAACTACATCCAGTGAGTCTCCACTCCCGAATCGCAACTGCATCTCTCCAGGCTTCAGTTTCCTACTTTCCTTCAGCACCTGCAACGAATTGCAAATGTGAATGGGACAAGCAGAATCTAAAATCCAGGTGGATGTAACGGCTTCACAAGCTAAAGATATATCAATAACTGGAAAAATAAATGTACTTGATGTAGATGCTCTCTCCTTCCTCAGTTGGGCAATGTAGTCAGGACAGTTCCTTTTCCAGTGCCCTACTTTGCTGCAGTGATGGCACTTGTCGCCAGAATCCCTCTTGGGCTTTGCTATCTTTGCCTCTGGTTGAGGACTGAAACCCTTCTTCTTCTTCCCTTTCTTCTTCTTTCCATTTGACCATGTCTGGGAAGAAGCAGAAAGTGAAGTAAGTCTCGGAGCGCGAGTTGGTACTCCCTTCTTGAGGTCCTCTTCCGCCGTGAGCAACATCCTATGTAGCTCTTGGTAGGTACATATAATCCCGTTCATGTTGAAGTACATCACGAACTGGTGATAAGAAGCTGGGAGTGAACTAAGAATGAAACTCCTATCGAGAATGTCATTCAGAATGAGATTATGTTGCCTCAATTGATCGATCAAATCGATCATCTGAAGAACATGCGGGCTAACAACTTGCCCCTCATCCAATCGTGCATGGAACAGTTCCATTGCGACCTTGTGAACAACAACTTGTTCTTGGTTCTCAAACGATTGTCTTAATCGTGTCATTAAACTATATGCATCTGACATGCCATAGTATTGTTTCTTGAGTCCCGGTGAAAGCGAACTTAAGATGTATGATTTAACTTTTAAATCATCATCCTTCCAAGCTTGGAAGACTTCGCGTTCTTTCGGTGTAGCATCCTCTGCCACAGCAAAGGGGTAGTGGACCCTCAAGAATATATCCCAACTTCTCGGAATCGAGGACAATCCTCAAATCCAAATCCCAATCGGCGAAGTTCTCAGCGCCCTTGAGTTTGTTCGCATCAAGCATACACGCAAACTGATTAGTGGATGGTGCCGCCATCGCAAATCTATCATATAGATCATGAAAAATGGTTAGCAGAAATTAAGCAGTTTCATATAATATCATAAGCGTAAACTAGATCATGGATTTTTAATCTAAAAATGCCCCTCCCACTAAATCATGCAATACTGTAATCCCCAAACAGAATACAAAGATTTAATAATTAAATTAAATGTAAATAGTGAAAAGTGAAAAGTGAAAAGTGGATCCCATAAATATATTTCAGCTCACAGTAGAGGCACGGTCTCGCCTTCGTGTATTCATCGGGTAGACAACTCATTTGTCAATCACTCACTAATGACTCATTGCTTTCCGATCCTGGTCGTTTCTCATTGTGACTGCTAAGGCAGGCCCACAAGGAGACGTACCAAGGTTAAACTTGTCAATGATAAACTCAAGCTACTTGCGTAACCCTGACAGCTAGGGCACGTTCAGGATTCCGCTTTCGCTTGAATTTATCTAGTATCTAATATACATCCGACATAAAGAAATCTCTATCGACTACACCCTCACAGCAGAGGCACGGTCTCAGATGTAGTCACGGAGAAATATTCATAAACCGTATTGACAAGACAGACCATATAACTTGCATCAAATACATAATTACATTTAAACCTTATTAATTAGAGATTTTCCGCTAAGTGTCATACACCCTAAATCTAATCAAATTAGATTAAAACATACATGTATAAAGTTAAGAAAACATGATTAAACATTGAATTTAAAGGGCAAATTGTTGGACAATTATGACCCATAGCATCACTATTTGTACAAATCATGGTGTTGTTATACAAATTAACTATGTGACAAAGGAAATTGCTCTTTTATCATTTGTAATTAGATTACCAAGATATATAAATGATAAAAGGTCCTTATGATTAGTTCCAGATTGAGATGATATGAGACATTATCAATCCACGAAGGTTTAATCATTAAATATCCCTAGTCGTAGTATTATCGAGATTGGACATCGATAATGCAGAATAGACTAGTATTACACTTGTGCGCGTTGTGGGAGCATAACGACATAGTTCTCATATATTGGGTATTAGATACTCATGCAAGTGTAATAGGAGGTTGTGTTTAACAATGGTACGGAAACAGCTTCGCTCTGGATAGACCCCTCGGAATTCCATTGGTAGTATGACTATGTGTCTATGGAAGTCCGAATCAGGGTAGGTGTATTTGGTCTTAACCTGAGACTTGCACCGCTAGTACTTGCGGCAATCAATATACTTTGGTTTTGGTCATCTAGGGCTTTAACAGGTTCTGTGTATGCCTCTTCTGGGTATATTGAGAATCGTAGTGTATTGGGTGTGATGTCGAGATGGAAGTATCACTCCAGTCATAGTGGAGATGATGATCACGTAGGATACAGAACTGGTGCTCTTATATGCTGCAGCTATCGGGATATTATGACTAGGTCATGTTTATCCGATTATAGAGACTAGTTACCAGAGATCCGATATATGCTTTGTACGGGGCAGACACAATTCCAGCCCCAGGCCTAGCATGTGACATCAGATACTGGATCGCAATACGCAATACTATGTATACTACGCCTGACAAAGATCTTGTATTCAGTAGAAGAATATTTCTGGAGAATTGTGTAGGCACGGTGCATTGCTAGAAGCCAACCATGTCTTGTAAATCGGTAAAAATGTAGTACTAGGTACGTACGTGTTCGGATAGTCCGACGACCGGATTTACTGCCAACATATCCGGGGATCTCATGGGTCGCTTCCCGAAGATTCACCGATGACGTATGACTCGCATATAGTTAATCTGGGATTAATTAGATGAGAGAGAAAATTAATCTAGGATTAATTACGGAGAGATTTTATCTGGGATAAAATATTATTTAAAGAGAGAGAACGATTAATTTGGAATTAATCGATAAAATAATATATTCGATATATTATACGAAATTGGATTTCGACGCGGAATTAAAACTAGATTTTAATTCTGGCGAACGAGTTAATTTAGAATTAATTCTCTAGCGACATGAATAGTAATTTTGCTAGGCATTATTATTTAATTAAATTTGATTTAATTACGTCGCAACGGAAAATTCGTTAATTCGGAATTAGCGAACCCGAGCCCTGGAGTGTTTGCGGGCCCACTCACATTTCAAATTTAAGTACGGCCCACAAGTCACATCAAGCGTCACATTATTAGTCATTCAAGTTATGGATGTCTTGTCACTTTGAGTGATGTGATGTTAGTCACTTGTGATTGATGGGGGTGGTTGGAAGACTTAAATGCCATGTGCCTTTTTTGGATTTGAAAATTCAATATTTTGGTATATCATTTAATTGATTTTAGAAATCAAACCAACCAACACAACTTCTCTTCCTCTCTCTCTCTCATGGCCAAGGGCCAAAATTCTCTCTTTTCTTCCTTCCAAAGCCGAGAGCAACAAGAAGGGTAAGGGAAATTTTGTGGCAAAATTTCCAAGGTGCTAGCACACATTAGAAGTCTTACAAAGGTGATAGGGAAACCCATCTATGAGCATGGAATCTACAAACAAAGATTGGAGCTTGGAGATTCAACAAAGAGCACAAAAAGGGAGCCATTGCCGAGAGCTTCATGGAGGAGCAAAAAGATTTTGTGTTCATCGCATCAAAATCTGATCAATGTAAGTATGATTCCGCCATACTTCTTTGTTGTATTCACATGTTTAATGCTTAAATCGATCTTGGGACTATAGTAGAAACCCAACACAAATCATATTAGGGGGCCTAGAATCAGACTCGCTCTGATACCATTTTGAAGGGGTTTTATGGCGGAAATCCGGTAACGCAGCGGAACAATGGAAAATTAAATTTTTCCGATTTCAAAAATTTGTCTCGAATCAATTAAATAAACTTATTTATTTAATTACCCAATTATCAAATTTTGAAATATTAGACAAGAAATCAAATTTTTGTGTAATTACCAAATTACCCCAAAACTTTACATTTTATTCATTTTAGTCCTAAATTATTCGAAACAATTTTGGATGATTCTAAATCATTTCTAAGATGAATGTAACATTATTACACATCAAAAATAAAATTGCAACATGAACCCCAAATTTTTTGACAAATGCGTGAGCCCCCTTGGCCAAATTGTGTATTTTGCTCTTTTAATGTTCAAAACACATCAAGATGATATCCAATCAACATAAGATTTTATACGCATCATATACACATCCAAATACACAACATAAATGAAAATCCCCAAATTTGGAGATGGTCTTAAATCCTAATTTTTCAATTTCACCAAATTGGATAAATTAGAGCAAATCAATTAAATCCAACATTTCAATCAAGTTTCTATAACACCAATCAAGCCTCACCACAATGAAATAACTATAGAAAAATTCTAGTTCATTTAAGAGTGGGTCAATAACTCTAGAATGACAACTAGTTTCTCAAAACATCAAAAGAATGCTTATTAACTCATTAGTAATATTCTATGATCTTTATACATGCATAACCCTATCATCAAACTTCCATAAAAAAAAACACAAGGAATAAAGAATAGAAAAACATGAGAACATCATAGTATGTAGCCTAGAACACAAGGAACATTTTCCTCTCTAATAGTAAGTTGGAGGAACTTATTAAAAATCCAAGCTTTTCTTGTTTTTCTTTTTCTTTATCTCAAGCTTCTTTGTTTTCTATCAATGGAGTTTTTTTTATAAGTGTTTTAAGTTAATAAAACCTTAAATTAAAAGAAACAATATATACCTCCTACATTAGGGCATGGCTGAAAATGGGTATATTAAAATATCAAGATATTTTCTTTTTGTTTCATTTAATAACAACTTGCCAACTTGTTTTAATGATCATTACACTTTAATGATATATTCAACCAAGTCAACAATTGCAACTAAGTCATTAAAGTAAATATCATAACTTTAAAATATTTATATTTTAATTAATTTAATCATTTAACAATTAAATAAATAAATAATTAATTAATTATAAATATATCAAATATATGTATTATATTTACAATAAATATCAAATACATATATATTTATGATATTAGTCAAATATCTCAATTTGACAATTAATTAATGTGTATTTGAATTAATCCATCATTAAATGCAAATACACAAAAATTAGGAAATGACTATCGGGTCCCTACACATGTATTTTTCGTTTAACCTTTAAATGACTTTATAAATAATCAATATTATCTATAAATATTGCCCTAGTGCTCTATGAGTATATTTCATTAGTGAGACTCTCTAGATTCAGGCATATCCGTCACGAAATCCAATTTCATGTCCATAATTTATCCATCTGTAAATTATGACGACCACAGATAAACTCGATGAATCATACAAGTCGAGGTCATGGTAAATGTATAATTCCTCCGTCATAGGTATCCGGATATATCCCAGAGATATATATGTAAATGTCAAATCTTTATGGGGACAATCCCTTCGACGTCTCTATTAGAAATCTCTAAAAGAGAACACTTAGAACTGACTTCTAAAGTGTACCACGGGCCCATGATTTTTATCTGATTGCTAATCATATGGACTACCTATGCTCTGTACACAGAACTGACAGATCCTATCTCGATACACACAGGACACCCTGAGGATCTATCCACACCCAACGAACAAGCGGAGGTCTGATCTAAATAGATCGGTGATGTGACTGCCATCTAAGTGTGGAAGATGTCTCATGCACCCACAGTGGTATCTCAAGTCGAAGAATCACAAGTGCTACTCAACCCGATAAGATTCTTATTGACATTGGTGTACCATCCATTAAGAATCTTCGGTGAGTCGTTCAGTGTTTATCCGTTATAAACACCTACACGTCTATACTAGTCTCCAAGACTTATGGTTCATTGAGAAACTATTGGAATCATATATTCCAGTATACGACATGTATCGGTCTCAACGAGTTTACTTTACTGGCCAAGTAGTGTAAACCTTGACCAGAAACTGTCTAAGAATGACAATGTCATGATACAACTCAATGTCAGTTGCGACACTTTTGCAATAGCATCACGACTAGTCATTCTAAGGTCATTACGTCTTTACCATATTAAAAGATATATTATATTACATAAACTGCTTATATTATTCATAATAATAACGTTTTACAGTAGTATTCTCAAAGAAATACAACCGGGAATTGGCGCTCTGAGCACCAACCCCAACAAGATATTGGTGAAGCTTCCTATATATTAGGTATAAGGCTCTATCGGGATAGATTTAGGAAGCTTATAGGGTTGTCGCAATCGACGTACATAGATTAGATGTTAGACCAATTATAAGGTAGCAAATGTACCTTTCCGATATGGCATACATCATTCGAAGAAAATGGCACCTCAGATTGAGGAAGAGAAAGTTAGAATTTCTAACTTGCCATATGCTTCTTGTATTGGAAGCATAATGTATGATATACTATGTACTAGACCTGGCATCAGTTACGGTGTCAGTGTGACCAGTCGATATCAAAATGATCTAGGTAATGATCATTAGACAGCTGTGAAACATATCCTGAAATATCTTAAGGGTATTAGGCATAATTTTATGATATTTTGAGAAAATGAGCTACAAGTTAGGGGTTATACAGACTCAGACTTCCATGGAGATCCAGATGATATAAAATCTACACCAGGTTACGTATTTATCCTTAACGGTGGTGCAATTAGTTGGCGATGTTCAAAGTAAGGCTCAACAGCTGAGGAAGCTGTATGGCTTAGAAATTTTATCACAAAACTTGGTGTGATGCCTAGTATTGTGGATTCGATCCCATTGTAATATGATAATAGCGGAGCCATTGCGGAGGCTAAGGAGCCGAAAACACATTCCAAGTCTAAACACGTGGAAATGAAATATCATGTAATTATAGAGATAATTGAACGAAAAGACATAGTGGTCTTGAAGGTTCAATGACTAGACAACATATCAGACTCGCTTACAATGGCCTTACCACTTAAGTTATTTGATAAACATGTGGAGGAGATGTGATTGCAGTACCATCTAGATTGGCACTAAGCAAGTGGGAGTTTGTTGGAGTTGGTGGTTAGAGTGCCAATTCGAATTGTACACTTTATTATTTATTAATAAAACAACTACATTTTCATTTCATACGTATTAATGGTATTGTCATTATACGTATTAGATTGATGTATAAATATGCTAAGAATGACATCGACCTTAGAATAGTCTTGTAGTAATACTAGACACTATGTGGTCCGACATTGGGATAAATATTACTAATGAAAATTATTCTTAAGGGTTTAGGTATCCATGTGATTAAAGTCACGATTCTTAAAGCTTTGGCCAAAGTCGATCACCTAGGGTGGATCACATCAGTTATGAAGAATCGTGGACATGTCGACATTAGATGTGCTCCTCAGAAACTTGACGGTATATTCTATGTTTCCTAAACACAACTCGGATAGCCTATGACGGAGGGATTGTTGAACATATGTGATGACCTTGACTTGTATAGTTCGGAAAGGTCAAGGTCACTTGACGTGTCTGAACTTAGAGAATCCCAATAAGAAATGTACTCGTTGAGCACTTGGGTAGCCGATTAATTTTGTTAAAAGATAATATTCAATATTATAATTATCAACTAAGATAATCAAGTGTTATTGGATAATATTGATTATTTAATTTGACATAATTGGATTAATTCAATAATTACACAATGGCTTAATTGTAAAATCATAATTATCTCTACCATTTGAGGATATTATGGTAATTGTAAGTATGTAATAATATATGGTTTTGGCTTGATTTAATTGGATTAAATCAAAGTGGGAAACATTGAACTAATTCATTACCTAATCCTTGGCTTGATTTAATTGGATTAAATCAAAATGGGAGACAATGGAGATTAGTCACACCTAATTATACATAATTGGACAAAAAAGATTAAGCCCACATAAAAGTTGATTACAACTTTTATTAATTAAAAATTGTCTAAGTTTCGCTATAAATAGCAATCTTTAGGAAGATTTTAATTAAGCAAAGCAAAAGCTTGAGAAAGCTAAGTACAAGCAAATTCTTAGAGAAATTAGCCTAAGATAGAGAAGTGTTTAGAGAAGCTTGTGAGGTCTCAATAATATTTCATATAAGAGAAATCAAGATTGTATCTTGGGTTGAAGCTTGCTAACAGTGGAATCAAGATTGGATATTGGAGAGAAGCTTGCAAACCTTACAGGATCTCCTACCATTTCAACAAAGAGAAAAAGATTGGATTTTTGCATCAAGCTTGCTAGGTAAGTTTGAACTTCTCTTAAGTTATGAATTATATAGTGGATACATGATCACATAGCTTAATGTGGAAATAAGGCTAATAGATTGTGTTATGATACTTTAGAAGTATAAACACAATATGATGTTAATTAGGTCAAAATGTTTATGTTAGACATAAACATAAAATTAGATTTTGGAACACTAGATTAATGCTTAGAGCTATAGGTACCATTCTAGAATCATTTGACCACCTTTGGGTGACCTAGAATTGTTCATGAGTCATTTCATTGTTGTTGGTTTTGAAATTAAAATTATTTGGGTGATTTAAAGTGTTTAAGGTTTTTTTTTTTAAAAAAAATTACTCTCAGCGAAAAGGCCGAGAGCACGGCGTTGCAGTGCAACTTTGGTGTGCTGCAACGCCACTCATTCTGCATTGGCAGCATGCTGTGCGCGCAATATGCTTATGCCCGGGTTGTTACACCTATTGTCCAATTTTTATTCCGATTAATTTTTCCAGACCCAGATTTATTTCTGGTTTTTCCTTAACACTTGAAAAATAGAATATTTTATTTTATTAAATTTTTGAAATACACTCATGCTAAATATCCACGGGTTAGATCCAGTTTCGCTGCGTGGGACACGGATCCGACCCTAGGGGTTCCAAATCTGCTCCAACATATATCGCCCCCTAAACACCAGCTGACCGCCCTCACGAAAATCTCTGAAGGTCAAGGTAACCTCACACCTTGCTCTTCCCATTCTTTCCGCTCATCTACACCGCTGACTTAACCGTCAGACTACCACACCGGTGGGTAGATACTTTACGCTCACATTGTCTTTGTTTTATAGGAATACGGGTGCCTCACTGTACAAATCTCAAGGCCAAATGAAAAATTCAGTGTCTATAATTTGGCACCCACTGTGGGTCCCCGATGATTCATAGTAAGCAAAGACCTCTCAGTCCATGATTCAAACAACACGAATACTCACATGGCTTGTGGTAGCGAACAAACACCGGACCCTATGGTCGTATAGTTGGCCGCTCTCTAGGAACGGTTATGGGAGTTGTAGGAGGAGAACCTGGTGATGCGACACCAACACAAATCTCCATAAATAATAGGAGTAAATCGCCTCGACTTCCAAGAAGCACGAAACCCAAGATCACCACAGTGACCCCATCATCCAGACTAAACTCTTGGGGCATTCAATGACATGGCCGATGATGATCCACCACCAGACATCCCTCCACAAAGCTTCCAGATGGATCACCATATCCCTCATACTGATATGGCGTAACAAGTCACCACCACCATGCGCAAATAGATGTAGGAGTTAAAGGGAGAAATTCTCTCCAGCCTACCTAGGGAAAGACTACCAGTGAGGAAAATTCAGGTCGGGACAATCTCAGATACTTCTTTCCTTGAGACCATCACTTACGTGGAACTTCCACGGAAGTTCAACCCCTCAGATATGAGGTTGTATTACGAATCTATGAATCCAGATGACCATGTTGTCCACTATAAGTATAAGATGATGTCCACAGCTCTGGCTTTACATCAATGAGAAGCTGGAATATGCAAAGGGTTTGGAGAGACACTAGCAGGCCTAGCCCTCACTTGGTTAATTAACCTCCATTATCGGTTCATCGGGTCATATCAAGAGTTGGTGAACAAGTTCGTGGAGCACTTCTCAAGCTTCTATAAGTATGAGGAAACCATGGACGACCTCAACGCAATCCAGCAACAGAATGGAGAATCTCTACGAAGCTATGTAGCTCACTTCAATAAAGAAAGGATATTGATACCTGATCTCCACCAGCCTTCAGGAATGGTTTGCTTGCAGATAGTGAGCTTTATAAGAAGCTAACAAAGTTTCGATGCTACACCATGGACCAAGCCTTGGGCTGGTCCCAAATCGAGATTAGATGGGAGCATGATAAGAGGAATATGAATAGAGAAATTTACACTAGCCATCATAGAGGGAGAGCCTTAAATCTCCCCAAGTGGATGAGAGAATTTGTTGGCAGAGCTCCACAACCAGCGGATATAAGGGCTCTACAAAGGACGGAGCATTGTTGACCCTTACCTTACAAGGTCCAGAACCGGTCATCACCAAACATGCCAAGGCTCCCAGACTATAATTTTAACGTCTCCCCATGTGAACTAGTCTCAGTCCTCAAGAATATGGGGAATGAAGTGAAGTGGCCTCCACGCCCTAGAGACGAATCTTCAAGGAATGACACAAGAAAATGGTGCGAGTTCCACCGAGACTATGGACACACGACATCCGACTGCATTACTTTGAGGTTAGAATTTCTGGAGCTACTGAACAAAGGATATCTGAAAGAGCTACTTACAGAGAAGGGGCAAGGCTACAATGGCCCGAAGAGATGAAAGAGGTAAGCAAGAACATTGTGAATTTCATCTCATGCGGATCCGAAATCAATGGTATCTCATATTTGGCCGCCAAATGACATGTAAGAGAAGCTGCAGTTGGGACATCCCAACAGACAAAGTCGACAGAAAGACCACTTACCAACCTCACTATCAACTTCACCGACGATAGCAGTTCAAGTCGGATGAACTCCCATCACGATGCCCTATTGATTTCCTTACAAGTAACTAACTTCATGATCAAACGGGTTTTAGTAGACACCGGATCCTCAACCAACATTATCTTCACCACTGTCCTAACTGACATTGGTGTAGAATTGGACAGGATCAACAGACGGTTGACTGTACTTATCGGGTTAAGTGGATAGCAGAAGTTTACATTGGGAGAAATATCGCTCCCAGTATCACCGAAGGGGTCAACAAGCTCACAATATTCCTGGTCCTGGATTTTCCCTCAACCTACAACTTGATCATCGGTCGACCACATATTCATGTTATGAGGGCAGCCTCATCCACCTATCACCAAGTGCTGAAGTTCCCCACCAAGTGAGGCGTACAATAGATCAAGGGAGACCAACTTGCCTCAAGGAGCTGCTATCGAACGACCTTGAAGGCCAAGACCACCTAGCATAGCAATTACATAAAGGTCCTCGTTGGGCTGAGCCAGATCAGCTCAGCATCGAAGAACGCGATGGGGTCCAAATTCATCCCCATCTTGCGGACCACAAAGCTCAAATTTTACCCCACATTGAACCTAAGCTGCACGTAAATTTGATCAACCTCCTCATGGAGCGACACGACAGCTTTACATGGTTACACGAAGACATGATTGGGATTGATCCATAGATGATGACCCATGAGCTCCATGTGGACCCGGACTACCCCCAGTAAGACAGAAAATAAGGAAATTAACCCCGGAAAGAAATCTAATCATTGATTAAGAAGTCTATAAGCTTCTAAAAAATGGAGCATCAAAGTAGTCTAGTATCCCAAGTGGCTTGCCAATTTTGTGGTGGTCTGAAAGAAGAAAGGGAAATGGTGAGTCTGCATTGACTTCACTGATCTGAATAAGGCTTGCCCCAAAGATTCATTCCTTTTGCCCCATATCGATTCAATGGTCAACGCTACAGCCGGGCACGAATTATTGAGCTTCATGGATGCCTACTCAGACTACAATCAAATCCTAATGCACCCAAACGACCAAGAGAAGATGTCATTCATCAAAAACAAGGGAATCTACTGCTACAAGGCGATGCAATTCAGACTCAAGAACATTAGAGCCACATACTAGTGCCTCGTCAATAAGATGTTCTCCCAATAAATAGGGAAGACAATAGAGGTATATATCGATGACATATTGGTCAAGTCATTGAAAGCCGAGCAGCACTTAGAGCACTTGAAGTAAGAATTCGACATAATGAGGAAGTACAACATGAAACTAAACCCTACTAAGTGTGCCTTTGGCGTCACTTTGGGTAAATTCCTAGGCTACATGGTCAATCGACGAGGGATAAAAGCCAACCCTGATCAAATCAAGTCCATCATTGATATCCCCTATCCCACGAGCGCAAAAGATATCATACGACTTTTATGGAGGGTAGCATCACTGAATAGGTTAATCCCCAAGTCTATAGATAAGTGTTTTTCGTTCTTCTCCGCCCCAAAAAATAAAAAGACTTCGAATGGACCCCAATATGCGAAGATGCTTTGAGAGATCTCAAACTGTACTCCACCACTTCTTTTGAAACCAGTCGACAAAGAGAGGCTTTTGGTCTATTTGGGGGTGTTAGAATGAGCTATCAATGCGGTCCTGATTCAAGAAGAAGAAGGAACACAACTCCCAGTCTATTATGTTAAAGGAGTCATACTCGACGCAGAGACTCGCTATACCCAGATGGAGAAGCTGGTACTTTCCTTGGTGACATCGGCTCAGAAGCTATGTCCCTTCTTCCAAGGACACCCAATAACATTCTACATTTTCTATCCAATGAGGAGCATACTCCACAGACCCGAACTCTCCGGGAGGCTGGTCAAATGGGCAGTGGAATTAAGAGAACATGACATAACCTACTAGCCACAGACCGCGATCAAGTCTCAGGCACTAGCAGACTTAATGGTCGACTTTTTCCCTAGTCTACAAGTTCCAATCGACTTGGAAGTCTAGTGTGTCCGGCCAACAACAACTTGGAAGCTCACAGTTGATGGATCAAGCAACAAGCGGGGATGCGGATTGGGACTTGTAATCACCACCCCTGAAGGCGACACGCTATAACAAGTAGTCAAATATGGTTTAAAAGTCACCAATAATGAAGCCGAGTACGAATCATTAATTGCTAGATTAACATTGGCTAAGGACCTCATAGTAAGGAAGGTCGAGGTCAAGTCAGATTCACAACTCATTGTCAACCAACTCCAGAGGTCGTATCAAGCAAGGGACTCACAAATGGCCTCCTACTTGACGGTGTATTTTATGTTTCCTAAGCACAACTCGGATAGCCTACGACAGATGGATTGTTAAACATATGTGATGACCTCGACTTATATAGTTCAAAAAGGTCGTTCGTGTTCTTCATGAATTCGGAGGTTGTCGAATTGCGTACATATTAGTTAGGCTTATATGACGAACGTGTCTGAACTTAGAGAGTCCCAATATGAAGTGTACTCATTGAGCCATTGGGTAGCTGATTAATTTTGATAAAAGATAATATTCGATATTATAATTATCAACTAAGATAATCAAATATTATTGGATAATATTGATGATTTACTTTGACCTAATTGGATTAATTCAATAATTACACAATGGCTTAATTATAAAATCATAATTATCTCTACCATTTGAGGATATTATGTCAATTGTAAGTATGTAATAATAGGTGATTTTGGCTAGATTTAATTGGCTTAAATCAAAGTGGGAAACATTGAACTAATTCATTTCCTAATCATTATGTTGATTTAATTGGATTAAATCAAAGTGGTAGACAATGGAGATTAGTCACACCTGATTATACATATTTGGAAAAATTAGATTAAGCCCACCTAAAAGTTCATTATAACTTTTATTAATTAAAAATTTCCTAAGTTTTGCTATAAATAGCAGCTTTAGAAAGGTTTTAATTAAGCAAAGCTAAAGCTTGAGAAAGCTATATATAAGTAAATTCTTGGAGAAATTAGCCTAAGTTAGAGAAGTGTTTAGAGAAGCTTGTGAGGTCTGTACAACATTTTATCTAGGAGAAATCAAGATTGGATCTTGGAGTGAAGCTTGCTAGCATTGGAATCAAGGTTGGATCTTGAAGTCAAGCTTGCAACACTTTGGAAGTTCTCCCACCATTTCAATAAAGAGAAGGAGACTGGATCTTTGTATCAAGCTTACTAGGTAAGTTTGAACTTCTCTTAAGTTATGAATTATGTATTGGATGCATGATCACATAGCTTAATGTTGAAATACAGCTAATAAATTGTGTTATGATACTTTAGAAGTATAAACACAATATGTTTGTTAATTACGTTAAATATGTTCATACTGGATATGGAACAATTAATAAGAGTTTGGAACTCAAAGTTAAAGCTTAGAGCTTTGGCTATCATTCTAGAATCATTTAACCACCTTTGGGTGAACTATAATTGTTCATGAGACATTTCTTATTGGGATTCTAAAATTGGTTTATGTTTAGATTCAAAAAAATTCATATAAGTATTTATAATACAGGTATGTTAGTTGTATAACATGTATTTTGTTCAGTTTTGATGTTAAAATTGGTTTTAAGGTGTATTGAAATGATATGAGAAAATTGGAAGTGTTTAGGATTGATTTGAAGGTTGAAATTGCTCACTGCCCAAGTGAGCATCTCGACTATGACCGTCCAGTGTCACGACACTGAGCATCAGACCTAGGAGTGTCGAGACTCCTATCCTTCTACATCGCGGCGTTGAGACGTTCAGCTCTCGGAGTTGCTCTCGTACTTTAGAGCGTCTCACTCCCAATCCAGCACGTCGTGACTCTCAGGGCTGACGAATACTAAAACTTCATTTTCTTCGTTCTAGAGTTTCCGGATACCGATTTGGTCCCCATTTTTTTCCTACGGACTCGTATCGGAATTTTGTTTCCATTAAATTAAAATATTTTAAAATACACTTATCCTTGATATCCTTGGGTTAGACCCACTTCTGCTGCGCGGAGCACCGATCTGACCATAGGGGTTCCACAACTGCCCTAACATAATGGTATCAATAGTAAGGCTTAACCACACAACACATGTTGCATGTTAGACATGTATTTAAATCTATGCCTCTGTATTGTAGTTTAATTATGCATAAATATTATTGGATATGTATTGCATGTTTTAAATTAAAATTTTGACAAAATTAAATTAGTGACTTGATTGTCACAAATCTCCCATGATTAGGTGATTACTTTATTTTAAGTGATAGTATTAGTAATATTGGACATTATTGGATGGTTCGTCTTGTCAATACAGAGATGAATGAGTTCTTACTAGTTATATCCAAGATCGTCATTAGTGTGAGGGTATAAGTGCTGGAAACTTAGGTCACTCCGGTAAAACATTAGATGTAGCGTGATAAGTTAACGCAATCACCCAATATCATCATTAGTGTGAGGGTGTACATACAAAGCTCATTAGTGCACATTGATATATATACACCAATAATATATCTTAATATGAGATCGTCATTATTGTGAGAATAAGAAATGTTTTAGGACCAAATCAGGAGTCACATAATGTGATTGACTTTGGAGGTCTACCTAATGAATTTAAAAAGCCAAGATCGTCATTAGTGTGAGGATGGAGTAAATGTCATGGGATCCACTTCCCACTATGAAATTTTGATAGTCAAATTTCTATTTTCCTGTTAAGGGAGATTATGGAATTACGTAAAATAGTGGGAATGCACTAATAGATTTAAAATTCCATAATCAATAATTGTTATTGTTTTGAAATGAAAAATTTCTACTACTGTTTAAAAATGTTGTCTTGTAGATGGTTGTCGCTAATCCTTTGATGAGACTTTTGGATACCAATAAGCTAAAAGGAGCCGATAACTATTTTGAATGGGAAATGAACATACGCCTTGTCCTGGAGTTTGAAAAGTTGACTTATGTCACTGTCAATCCACTCCTGAAGAGCGAGAAATTTTTAATAGATGGAAGGATGATAACCTTAAGGTGAAATCCTACATCTTGGGATTGATTTTTCCAGATTTGTTGAGACAGTACATTGAAGTACCAGATGCTTGGAGCATCATGCGAACACTCAAGGTGTTGTTCGAGGCGAATCAAGAGATCGAATTTAATCGGAAGTCTAAGGAATTGTTCCGTGCTGAACTCAAGGATGGAGGAGCTGTCAGCATTCATGTTTTGAACATGATTGACCAGATTCGATTCCTGGAATGACAGAGCATTGTGATTGATGAACAGTTGGGTCGTAATTTGATTCTGTCTTCTTTATCTGGTTCTTATGATGGCTTTGTATTAATCTTCCATATGCACTCAATGCAAGCTAGCTAGGAAGAACTTCATAATATGTTACACATGGTGGAGCATGATTTGAGGAAAGACATGTTAGTGTCCTAGACATGCCACGGGATCTCTAAGCGTGATTTGTGTGTGAATAAAAATCAAAAATAAGTTGCGGAGGACTTACATTGATCGGTTGAATTAAAAACTTTCATGGATGTTGAAGCTTCCAAGCTCATGGGTGAGTATCCATATCACATTCATTTGACTCCCTTATGTGCTAGTAAGAACAAATGGAACAAATTTTATCTCCCAAGGAGAAGCAAATTTGTCCAAGAGAGAGAGGGGTAGCAATCGGCCATTTGCTGTGGAAGTGTCTCTCGGCCAAGTCTTCAAAAGACAAAGAAGAAACAGAGGCTAATTTGGTTTGTTATTTAAAAGAAAACCAAAGTTGCTTCTTTCGGCCAATCACAGTCAGAGAGGTAAAATGGCCACTTAATTTGGCTTATAAAAGGAAATCAAAATGGCCAAGCCACTTTGATTTTCTTTCATTCAGCATTTAAGTGCGCCAAAACCAAAATGTCAGAGAGCACTGAAAATTCAAAAAGAAAAAAAAGGCAATGTATGCCATTCGGCCAAAACCATTTAGGGCCATTCGGCCAAATGCCAGAGAGAGGAGAGAGAGATTAATTTCTAAAGTTAAATGTGTCGAGTGATTTTCAAGTTTCCATCGAAATCCATCACTCATGTCAATCACTAAAAATGAATAATGATGTAAGTGAAGTAGGCCCCACTTAAATTCAAAATTCAAGTGGGCTTGCTCAACACACTTTGGACTCATATTCGTTTAATCCGATTAAACGAATTTTATGTCGCGATATAATTAAATCCAATTTAATTATATAATAATACCCAGTAAAATTATTACGAAAATCGCTCGCGAATTAATTCCAAATTAATTTGTTCGCTAAAATTAAAATCCAATTTAATTTCTTGTTGAAATCCAATTTCAATTAATATATCTAATATATATTATTTAGCTCAATTAAATAAATTAAATAGTAAAATCTAATTTAACTATTAAATTTATTTTACCGATTAATTCCAAATTAATCGTGTTCTCTCATTTCGACGAATTTAATCTCAGATAAATTCTCGACGCAATTAATCCCAAATTAATTCTTTCTCTGATAATTAATCCCAGATTAATTCTTACCGTAATTAATCCCAAATTAATTTTCTCTCTTTATTAATCCCAGATTAATATTATCTCTCTTAATTAATCCCAGATTAATATTATTTGAGTCAAACATCATCGGTGAATCTTTGGAATGCGACCTAAGAGATCCCTGGATATGTTGGCAGTAAATATGGTCATCGGACTATCTGAACACGTGTGTACCCGATACCACGTATTTACCGATTTACAAGACATGGTTGGCTTCTAGCAAAGCACAGTGCCTACACAATTCTCCAGAAATATTCTTCTATTGAATACAAGATCTTTGTCAGGCGTAGTATACGTAGTATTGCGTATTACGATCCAGTATCAGATGTCACATGCAAAGCCTGGGGCTGGAGTTGTGTCTGCCCCGTACGAAGCATATAACAGATCACTAGCAACCAGTCTCTTTATGATCGGAAAGTCATGACCTAGTCATACTTCCCCGATGGCTATAACACTTAGAGTACCAGTTCTGTATCCATGTGTGATCATCATCTCCATATGACTGAAGTGATACTTCCATCTTGACATCACACCGAATACACTACGATTCTCAGTATACCCAGAAGAGGAGTACACAGAACCTGTTAAAGCCCCGGACGACTAAAACCAAAGTATATTGATTGTCGCAAGTATTAGCGATGCAAGTCTCAGGTTAAGACCAAATACATCTACCCTGAATCGGATTCCCATAGACACATAGTCATACTACCAATGAGATTTCGAAGGGTCTATCCAGAGCGAAGCTGTTTCCGTACTATCAGTAAACAGAACCTTCTATTACACTTGCATGAGTATCCAATAACCAGATATATGAGAACTATGTTGTTACGCTTCCATAACACGCACAAGTGTAATACTAGCCTATTCCGCATTATCGATTCCGCATTATTTATGTTTATATAATAAATATAATTTATTGAAATGTGAATGTTCTTTATCAAATAGTCACTATGTTTTAGAAACATATAAATATGTATTTAATGTAGAGGAAAATACAAGTAGGAAATCTGAATTAAATAATACTGAATATGGCATATGAGATTGGGCCACATAGGTGTTAGACGTCTATCTAAATTGGTAAATGATGGTTTGATTGAAAATCTTACCTTAGATCCTTATCTGATTTGTGAGTCATGCATACAAGGGAAGATGACAAATGACCCATTTCTTGGTGTTTGACATTGTGCTGGAGATTTATTAGAGCTAATACACAGTGATGTGTGTGGTCTATTAAATCATGTCGTTCATGATGGTTCAACATATTTCGTGACTTTCACGGATGATAAGTCTATATACGGTTATGTCTATTTGATAAGACATAAGTCGGAAAAATTTGACAAGTTCAAAATATTCTGAAACGAAGTAGAAAAACAAACCAGTAAATTCATCAAGTGCCTTACATCAGATCGAGATGGTGAATACATGAGTGAAGAATTCAGAAATTATTTAAGGGAAAATGGAATTCTTGCCCAATATAGGCCACCAGGAACACATCAACACAATGGTGTGTCTGAGCGTAAAAATCATACTTTATTGGATATGGTACGAAGAATGATGAGCTATACAGATCTTCATTATTACCTTTGGGGATACGTTTTACTTACTGCTGCCCACATACTTAATACAGCTTCATCAAAACATGTTTCTACGAACCCCTATCAGATATGGTTCAGTAGAAATCCAAGTCGTAAGTATTTAAAGATTTGGGGTTGTCCTGCATATGTTAGAGTTGTGCAGCGGGATAAACTAGCACCCATGGGGTATAAATGCAGGTTCGGTGGATATTTTGATAATTCCATGGGATATCATTTCTATGATTCTGAGCAACGAAATGTATTTGTTGTTCGCTTTGCCACTTTTCTTGAAAATAAATTTTTGAGAGAAAGTGGAAATTATAGAAAGATTGAACTTGATGAGTTTGATCCCAATAATAAGGAACCTGAGATGGAACCAGAGATCCAATTAGGTGAATGATCTATATAACACATGTTCTACGTAAGTCGAATAGAATATCAAAGCCTCCTGAGAGATTGTTTTTAACATCTGAAGTGAGTCTTGATGTTCTCATCTGGAGGAAAATAATCCGACTACGTATAAGGAAGTGATATTGGATATCGATTCGGGAAAATGACAGAAAGCCATGAAATCCCAGATGGATTCTATGCATGACAATCAAGTTTGGGACTTAGTTGAACTTCCTGAAAGAGTTAAACCTATAGGTTGTAAATCGGTTTACAAAAGAAAGCGAGGGCCCGATGGAAAAGTGAAAACCTTTAAGGCCCGACTGGTAGCGAAAGGTTACACTCAACGTCCTTGGATTGACTATGAGGAAACTTTTTCACCAATAGCCATGCTAAAATCAATAAGGATTCTTTTAGCCATTGCTGCATATCATGACTATGAGATATGGCAGATGAATGTGAAAATCATTTTCCTAAATGGATTCATTGAGGATGATATCTATATGGAACAACCAGAGGGTTTCGTATCCAGTGAGACTTCAAACTTGGTTTGTAAGCTCCAAAAGTCTATTTATGGACTTAAACATGCATCCCGAAGCTGGAATCATCATTTTGATGAGATAATTAGATTATCTGGATTCATCAAGAATGAGGAAGAACCATGAGTTTATAAGAAAGTAAGTGGGAGCATGATAGTTTTCCTAGTCTTATATGTAGATTACATCTTTATCATAGGAAATGATATAAGATTGATGCAAAGTGCGAAAGCCTACCTTTGCAAGAACTTCTCGATGAAAGATATGGGTGAAGCGTCCTATTTACTAGGTATAAGGCTCTACCGGGATACAGTTAGGAAGCTTATAGGGTTGTCGCAATCGATGTACATAGATAAGATGTTAGAAAGGTACGGTTTTACCAACTGCAAGGCAGAAAATGTACATTTCCAATACGGCATACATCTTTCAAAGAAAATGACACCTAAAACTGAGGAAGATAGAGTTAGAATTTCTAACTTGCATATGCTTCTTGTATTAGAAGCATAATATATATTATGCTATGTACTATACCCGATATCAGTTTCGACATCAGTATGACCAGCCGATATCAATTTGATCCAGGTAATGATCATTAGACAACTGTGAAACATATCCTGAAATATCTTAATGGTATTAGGGATAAGTTTCTGATATATGGAGAAAATGAGCTACAAGTTAAGGGTTATACAGATGATAGAAAATCTACATCAGGTTAAGTATTTACCCTTAACGATGGTGCGGTTAGTTGGCGTTGTTCAAAGCAAGGCTCTACAGTTGATTCCACCACTGAGGTGGAGTTTATAGCGGCTTCAGAAGCTGCTAAATAAGCTATTTGGATTAAAAAATTTATCACATAACTTTGCGTTGTACCTAGCATTGCGGATTCAATCCCATTGTACTATGATAATAGCGAAGCCATTGCGCAGACTAAGGAGCCGAGGGCGCATTCCAAGTCTAAACACATGGAAATGAAATACCACGTAGTTAGAGAGATTATTGAATGTAAAGACACAGTGGTCTTGAAGGTTCAAGAACGAGACAACATAGCAGACCCGCTTACAAATGTCTTACCTCCTAAGTTATTCGATAAATATATGGAGGAGATGGGATTACGGTACCATCCATATTGGCAATAAACAAGTGGGAGTTTGTTGGAGTTGGTACTTGGAGCATCAATCCGAATTGTATATTTTATTATTTATTCATAAAATAACTATATTTTCATTTCATACCTTATTATTGGTATTGTCATTATACATATTAGATTGATGTATAGATATGCTAAGAATGAAATTGACCTTATAATAGTCATGTAGTAATACTGGACACTGGGTGGTTGATGAGTGGAAAATATATCAATATTTACCGCCATTTTTACCTAATATTTTGTATAGTTTCTCGGGTTTGATGAACTTTTTGATGTGTTTTAGTGTATTTTGCAGATAAAATAAAACTGGGACTTAATGGAATCATTTAGGACGAATTGTGGGTCAAATATGGGTAAAAAAATGGACTTGGCATTTTGATTTTGGAGATTGGAAACTTGAAAGGGCGTCACGAAGTACAGTTTCAGAAATTCAAGTTTTGCGCAACTGTCTTATTTTGGGCATAACTTTTTACTCCGCTATCGGATTGAGGTAATTCAAGTTGCAGATTAAATAAGACTCAAAGATCTACAACTTTTAAAGTCAAAATAATTTCGAATTCTGAAGTTTCCATGACCGAAATTGATGAACAATCCAGTATATTTTGTGTAATTACTATAGTCATTTTCAAAATATAAAATAAAATAAAAAAAAAATAAAAAAAATGAAAATTGTCAAACTTCCACCAAACATGCTTGCATGTTTGGTGCCATGTTTGATGCCATGTTTGGTGTCATGTTTGGTTCCATGTTTGATGCCATGTTTGGTGCCATGTTTGGTGGAGCAATTGGTGGAGCAATCGGTGGAGAAATTGGTGGAAGCCTTTAGATTTTCCTATAAATACCAAGCCATTTCATTTGTAATTCTCATGCTTTCCTTAGGTTTTTGTAAGGAATTTAAGAATTGCATCTTGTTTGTTTATTTTCAGTAATTTAAATTATGTATTTTTATTTTCAGTAATAGTAGTAGTTTATTATCTTTTCTTTTCTTTTCTTTTATGTTTTCTAGTTAGATTTCTATTGGGGGAAGGGTGAAGCTTTTATTATTTTAGTTTAGATCAATCTCCCTTAATTATAATATGGAGATTATAATTTAAATTAAAGGATTACCGCCTATATGGTTGGTCTTTAGGTGACAGATGATTACCGCCTATATGGCTGGTATATGGACAAATAATGATACCACATTTATGGTCGGTCGGACTTAATTAAAATATGATTTAATTAGGATACCGTCTATATGGCTGGTTGGTAATACACTGATAAATTCTATATTATAGTAAGAGAGATTTCTAAATTAGAAATAGTAAAGATGGATCCCCAACCCCCATCATTTTATTTTTATTCTAGGAAAGTGATGAAACACAATATTCACACACTTAATAAATGATTTTCTTTTTATGGGTAATTCTTTACTTTGTTTATTGAGTCTTAAGCTTAATGCTTCTTGTTAATTGGCCATTAATAAGATTGATTTGGTAAACTTAAAATGAACTTGACGAAGGGATTTTAGGTTTCAGCCTTAGACTTAATAGCCCACTATCTTCCTTGAGGATAGATAACCATTTAATAGATTTCTTTACAGGATAGACATATACATGTCGGGCGGGGGTAGCTACTTTTGGAACTTGAACTTAACGAATTCAGGTAACTTGGTTAACATAGATATATGATTAATTGGGTTATTTGGATATTTGCATCTGACCATTGACAAAGGCTTTTGCATATCTTCGTGTTCCATGTTAGGAAACTGACTTATTACACATATATAAGAGAATCAATTCATCTTTCGGATAATATTGTGTGGAATCACAACCCTAGATCTTTGTGTCTTTTATTTATTTTTCTTTGTATTTTCTTTTGTTTATTTATTTATTTATTTAAGCAATCCCCACATTCAACCAACCAAAAGCAATCATTGTCTTCTCCTTTAATTAGATACTTGTAAATAAATAGTATCAATAATTAATAACAACAGTAGGAATTAAGTCCTCGTGGATCGATATTTTTATACTACTTGAACGATACGTGCGCTTGCGTTATACGCGTGTGATTACGCACCGGTCAAGTTTTTGGCGCCGTTGCCGGGGACTTATTTTTCTTGAGTTGTTAATTTTGAAGCTATCTAATTTACTTGTATCTAATTTTCTTTATTTTTATTTGTAATTTTTATTTCGTTCTTTTATTTTTTTCAGGTGGTTTACATTGATCTTTATTGGGAGATAGAAAGATTGTGAGCTTTATTAAAAGAAGATCCTCAATCAGGAGCAACATCCGATTTTCTGACCTACTGTGTTCAAGCCTATATCACTGGATGCCAGAATCAAGCAATACTACATTTTCTCATCAGAACCCAATGGGGAGATGTGTGATATGCGATGGTAACCACCCGAGCGATCAATGCATATATCTTTCAGAGTGGCAGAATTATCAGAATCATTCAAGGTACGAAGAGCCATCATATTTAGAACCATATTTTTCATCTTATCCACCATCCACCTTTGATCTTCATCAAGAACCAGAACCATCAGAGGAAGATCAGATGATTGACATTCTCAAAGATTGGTTCAAGAAACAAGATGAAAAGTTGGATACAATGCTTGAAACATTCCAGAATCAACTCGAAAGTATTCAGAGACAATCAGCATCCATTCAGAGACTGACAGATCAAACGAGACAATTAACAGAAAACCAGAGCGACATACCTCAAGAAGCATTTTCAGATGAAACTGATGAAGCCTTCGAGTATCCGGAGTTTCAACATGACACCTTATTAGAGGAATAGGCTGAGCAGTATCAAGAACCAGAGGTATTAGTTCAGGAGCCCAAACCAGCAAAGTCTATATTCGATTTTTATTATTCAGACTCTGACGAGGATGAAGAAGCAGAGCTATTTGTACCAACAAAAATTGAGGATGAAACTCTGTATCCTCAAAATGAAGATCTTGGAGCAATCATTGCACTGATGTTTGAAGAAGAGCTACCCGAACCGTTCATACCAACCACAGATGATGAAGACCTAAAATCTGACATCTCTTTACATCCTCAGGTTGACACTTATGGAGCATGCATTTCACAGATGACTGATGAAGAGCTTAATGCGGAAATTTTAAAATACATATGTGAAGAAAAGATGGAGCAAGAAATAGATCAAATGGAGGAGCAAATGTCTGACCTTATTGAAGATCCAGTGAATTCAAGTGAAACATAATTGTTTTGGGGAGTACAGATCATAGATATTGCCCAGAAGCTTGACAGAATGGAACTTCCATTCAAAGTCAAGCACCATACGAGACTGATTTCTCCTTTTTTTTTTTAGGAACCACTAGAGCACAAATATTAAAAAGGTGGCACGAGCATTGAATGAGACAAAACTCTTTTTGCCACTTTATCGTTGAAGAGACCATTCAAAAGCAATGCTCATGGCATTGTCTTTAATCGGACGTCCAAAACGACGCTGAAACCTCCTTAACAGATGGATTTCAGTCACATCTGGCTGAAGACGAAAAATTTAGCACTAGCAGGGAGGCAACCCATGCAATTTATTATAATTTTTTTTTCATATTTTGTGTATACATGTTGTAGAGTTTTTAATTTTGTGTGTTAGTTTTGTAGGGAAAGGCAAACGGAGCATTTAAGGAGGAATGGTGTTTGGCAATCACAAAGATGAGATTTAAGTCATTAGTGATGGCTGAGTAAAGAATGAATTCTTGAGACGCATCCTTATGAATTTATACTAAGCTAGTGGCATATTGCGTACACAATTATGTTGTCTTAATAATTGCTTTGATTTGCTTTTCTATTTTTATTTCCTTTAATTTCGCCGACAAGATCTAAACTTTTTGACTTTTCATGATTTATTTTAATGTTCATCTAATAATTGTCATTTGGCAGGTACTAGTGCTACTATTACTCACCAATTTTCAAGTTCTATAAATTCAGCTCTACATTTCTCTCTTCGACACATCCAGATATACATCCAAATAAGAGAGAGAAAATGGAAGCAACTTCACAACAGCCAGTCAAGTGAATTTGTGTTTTCTGTGGATCCAACTCTGGTAATAAACCAGAGTTTATTGACGCTGCAAATGAATTGGGGAGAGTCATAGCATAACGAAATATGCATCTAGTATATGGCGGTGGCAATCTTAGATTGATGGGAAGCATTTCAAAAGCCATTCAGGAGGGTGGCGGTCACGTTTTGGGAATCATTCCAAAAACTTTGGCGGACGAACACATAATCGGAAAAATAAATGGAGATGAACGCATTGTCTCGGGGATGTCTGAACAACTCCTTGAAATGGTCAATACTGCTGATGCGTTTATTACTTTACCAGGTGGGCTCGGAACGTTTGAAGAGATATTCACAGTGGCATCATGGGTGCACTTGAACATTCATCGGAAGCCCATTGGGTTACTCAACATTGATCATTTTTTCGATTTTCTGTTTGTATTTCTTGCGGAAGCCAAAAGACATGAGTTCGTCACAAAATCAGTACACGATATTTTCCTGACTGCAACAAAGACCGAGGAATTAATTGACCAAATCTTACTTTTAAAACAAAAATCGACCCCATACTTCCAAGTTGAACTGGTCAGATAGCGATCGTGGTAAGAAGCGTAAATTGGACATAGATCTTAATCGGTAATTTTTTTCGTAGAATTTCAGTTAACCAGGTATGATCTTCTAAACTCTTCTTCTACTATTTAAGATATTGGGGACAATGTCTCATTTAGGTTCGGGGGAGGGAATAGTTGATTAATATCTTGTTTATTTTGTGTTATTTTTATTAGATTTTTAGTCCAAAATTTTTCGAAAAATTCAAAAAAAAAAATTGAAAACTTTTACAAAAAATCAAAAAAAAATTTAGTGTTTGTATTTTTTTTTTTTTAATTTGATTAATCAGGTAAAATTGGTGAGAGATAGCTGTGTAAGGAGTTTCCACTCTTGATACGTATCTCAAACCCATTTTCGGAACAAGTTAATTTTTGTTTATTTCTTTTGAATTATTTAATTTGTGAATTCTCCATAAAACTTACTAAAATGAATCTTCATATGCTCAGTTGGCAGGTATTATCAACATGCATGGTAACATACGGACATGAGCTGTAATTAAAAAGTTTGTAATATTCTGTGCTCTAGTTTAATTGGAGGAAGCATCTATAAATGGCAATGGAGTAAAAAAAAAAAAGTGTGAAAAAAAAACGTCTGAGATCCGAGTTATTAAGTCCGTATGGGTGTTTTAACACCTTAGTGCCCTAAAACCAACTGGTTTGGAGTCACTGGCCCAAAGCTCGCTACATGGATCGAAGATATTGCAAAAAATATATATATATCTGAAGTCTGAGTACGTAAGTCCGTATGGGTGTCTTAACACCTAGTGCCCTAAAGCCAACTGGTTTGGGAGCCACTGGCCCAAAGCTCGCTACATAGACGGAAGATATTGTATATAAAAAAAATTCAAAAATCAAAGAAAAAATCAGAAAAATCAGAAAAATCTATTTCATTGCTACAAAAAGGTGTGAATTCTGATAAAACTTTAGGACAAAAATATTACTCTCTTCTAAACTGCACTTGTGACTATTGTGGGCAAAATGAGTTGATTAATATTTTGTTGGTTGTGTATATGGAGAATGGTAAAAATAATCGGAGAATTTACTTATTCTGTAATTTAAAAAGAAAGAAAACAACTACTAAATTGGAGTAGATGTTTCACCTGTTTAGTCACTAACTTCTCTTTTCTCTTGTCTTTTTGCTTTTGTGTGCATTAGTTTTACTACCTTTTTACTTTTATCAAACGTTTATGGGTATCGTTGTTGTAAGCCCTCACGAGACTACAATTCGTCCACTAGGGACACCTATGGGTTTAAAGGCTTGTTGCATACGCTAAATGCAACCGTGATCCTCTACGAAAGTGGCTTAGTTTAATTTTAATTGTTTATTATATTATATTTTGTTGTTTTGGTCGAGGACTAGCAAAATGTTAGGTTTGGGGGTGTGATGAGCGGAAAATATATCAATATTTACCGCCATTTTTACCTAATATTTTGTATAGTTTCTCGGGTTTGATGAACTTTTTGATGTGTTTTAGTGTATTTTGCAGATAAAATAAAATTGGGACTTAATGGAATCATTTAGGACGAAATTTGGGTTAAATAAGGGTAAAAAAAATGGACTTGGCATTTTGATTTTGGAGATTGGAAACTTGAAAGGGCGTCACGAAGTACAGTTTCAGAAATTCCAGTTTTACGCAACTGTCATATTTTGGGCATAACTTTTTACTCCGTTATCGGATTAAGGTAATTCAAGTTGCAGATTAAAGAAGACTCAAAGATCTACAACTTTTAAAGTCAAAATAAGTTCGAATTATGAAGTTTCCATGACCGAAATTGATGAACAATCCAGTATATTTTGTGTAATTACTATAGTCATTTTCAAAATATAAAATAAAATTAAAAAAAAATAAAAAAAAATGAAAATTGTCAAACTTCCACCAAACATGCTTGCATTTTTGGTGCCATGTTTGATGCCATGTTTGGTGCCATGTTTGGTGTCATGTTTGATGCCATGTTTGGTGTCATGTTTGATGCCATGTTTGGTGTCATGTTTGGTGGAGAAATTGGTGGAGCAATCGGTGGAGAAATTGGTGGAAGCCTTTAGATTTTCCTATAAATACCCAAGCCATTTCATTTGTAATTCTCATGCTTTCCTTAGGTTTTTGTAAGGAATTAAGGATTGCATCTTGTTTGTTTATTTTCAGTAATTTAAATTATGTATTTTTATTTTCAGTAATAGTAGTAGTTTATTATCTTTTCTTTTCTTTTCTTTTATGTTTTCTAGTTAGATTTCTGCTGGGGGAAGGGTGAAGCTTTTATTATTTTAGTTTAGATCAATCTCCCTTAATTATATTATGGAGATTATAATTTAAATTAAAGAATTACCGCCTATATGGTTGGTCTTTAGGTGACAGATGATTACCGCCTATATGGCTGGTATATGGACAAATAATGATACCACATTTATGGTCGGTCGGACTTAATTAAAATATGACTTAATGAGGATACCGTCTATATGGCTGGTTGGTAATATCACTGATAAATTCTATATTATAGTAAGAGAGATTTCTAAATTAGAATCAGTAAAGATGGATCCCCAACCCCCATCATTTTATTTTTATTCTAGGAAAGTGATGAAACACAATATCCACACACTTAATAAATGATTTTCTTTTTATGGGTAATTCTTTACTTTGTTTATTGAGTCTTAAGCTTAATGCTTCTTGTTAATTGGCCATTAATAAGATTGATTTGGTAAACTTAAAATGAACTTGACGAAGGGATTTTAGGTTTCAGCCTTAGACTTAATAGCCCACGATCTTCCTTGAGGATATATAACCCTTTAATAGATTTCTTTACAGGATAGACATAAACCTGTCGGGCGGGGGTAGCTACTTTTGGAACTTGAGCTTAACGAATTCAGGTAACTTGGTTACCATAGACATATGATTAATTGGGTTATTTGGATATTTTCATCTGACCATCGACAGAGGCTTTTGCATATCTTCGTGTTCCAAGTTAGCAAACTAACTTATTACACATATATAAGAGAATCAATTCATCTTTAGGATAATATTGTGTGGAATCACAACCATAGATCTTTGTGTCTTTTATTTATTTTTCTTTGTATTTATTTTTGTTTATTTTATTTAAGCAAATCCACATTCAACCAACCAAAAGCAATCATTCTATTCTCCCTTAATTAGATACTTGTAAATAAATAGTATCAATAATTAAGAACAACAGTAGGAATTAAGTCCTAGTGGGATCGATATTTTATATAACTTGAACGATACGTGAGCTTGCGTTATACGCGTGTGATTATGCATCGGTCAGTGGTCCGATATTTAGATAAGTATTACTATTGTAAACTATTCTTAAAGTATGTGTGTGTGTGTGTGTGTGTGTGTATATATATATATATATATATATATATATATATATATATATATATTCTTGGTCGTTGGTTTTAGAATACGGTCGAATTCATATAACCTAGAAGACTATCATGTCGTATATTGGAATTGGAGTTCCAATAGTTTAACCCGATGTACCATGAGTTTTGGAAACTCGTATAGATGTGTGGGTGTTGGTTGGACCGAATACTGAATGAATCACATGTGATTCCTAATAGTTAGAAATACACACCACCGTCAATAGGAATCTCCTCGAGTCGAGTAGCATATGTAATCCTTTGACTATATAATAACATTGATTTTGTGTGATATCCTCCATACTTTGATGCCATATATATCAGAAACCTTTCATGGTCTGGCTTTTAGATGTTCGTTGGGTGTGGACCGATACACTCAGTAATCAAGTGTGAAGTAAGATAGAATCTGTCGGCCCATATGTATACCATAAGGAGTTTAGGTATCCATGTGAGTAAAGTCACGATTCTTAAAGCTTTGGCCAAAGTCGATCACCTAGAGTGGATCACATCAGTTATGAAGAATCGTGGACATGTCGACATGAGATGTGCGCCTTGAAAACTTGACGGTGTATTCTATGTTTCCTAAGCACAACTCGGATAGTCTACGACGGATGGATTATTAAACATATGTGATGACCTCGACTTGTATAGTTCAGAAAGGTTGTTCGTGTTCTTTGCAAATTCAAAGGTGGTCGAATTACGTACATATTAGCTAGGCGTATATGGTTAACCTGTCTGATGGAGAGTCCCAATATGAAGTATACTCGTTGAACACTTGGGTAGCCGATTAATTTGGATAAAAGAGAATATTCGATATTATAATTATCAACTAAGATAATCAAGTGTTATTGGATAACATTGATTATTTACTTTGACCTAATTGGATTAATTCAATAATTACACAATGGCTTAATTGTAAAATCATAATTATCTCTGCCATTTGAGGATATTATGGTAATTGTAAGTATGTAATAATAGGTGATTTTGGCTTGATTTAATTGGATTTAATCAAAGTGGGAAACATTGAACTAATCCATTTCATAATCCCCGTCTTGATTTAATTGGATTAAATCAAAGTGGCAGACAATGTAGATTAGTCACATATAATTATACATATTTGGATAAATTAGATTAAGCCTACCTAAAAGTTGATTACAATTTTTATTAATTAAAAATTATTTATTTTTTGATATAAATAGCAAACTTTAGGAATGTTTTAATTAAGCAAAGGTAAAGCTTGAGAAAGTTATATACAAGTAAATTCTTGGCGAAATTAGCCTAAGTAGAGAAGTGTTTAGATAAGCTTGTGGGGTCTCTACAATATTTTATCTAGAAGAAATCAAGATTAGATCTTGAAGTGAAGCTTGCTAGCATTGGAATCAAGATTGGATCTTGAAGTCAAGCTTGCAACACTTTGGAAGTTCTCCCACCATTTCAACAAAGAGAAGGAGATTGGATCTTTACATCAAGCTTGCTAGGTAAGTTTGAACTTCTCTTAAGTTATGAATTATGTATTGGATGCATGATCACATAGCTTAGTGTTGAAATAAAGCTAATTAATTATGTCATGATACATTAGAAGTATAAACACAATATGCTTGTTAATTAGGTAAAAGATGTTCATATTGGATATGGAACAATTAATAATAGTTTGGAACTCAAAGTTAAAGCTTAGAGTTATAGCTACCATTCTAGAATCACTTGACCACCTTTAGGTGAACTAGAATTGTTCATGAGATATTTCTTATTGGGATTCTAAAATTGGTTTATGTTTAGATTCAAACAAATGCATATAAGTATTTAGAATACATGTATGGTAGTTGTATAACATATGTGTTGTGGTTGGTTTTGATGTTAAAATTGGTTTTAAGGTGTATTGAAATGATAGAAGAAAATTGGAAGTGTTTAGGATTGATTTGAAGGTTGAAATTGCTCACTGCCCAAGTAAGTGTCTCGACTTTGACCCTCAAGCGTCGTGACACTGAGACCTAGGAGCGTCGCGACTCCCATCCTTCCACATCGCGACGCTGAGACGTTCAACTCTCGGAGTTGCTCTCGCACTTTAGAGCGTCTCGGCTCCCAATCCAACGCGTCGTGACTCTCAGGGCTAACGAACACTAAAACTCCATTTTCTCCGTTCCGGAGTTTCCAGACTCCGATTTGGTCCCCGTTTTTCCTACGGACTCGTATCGGAATGTAGTTTTCATTAAAATATTTTAAAATACACATGTCCCTGATATCATTTGGTTATACCCACTTCAGCTGCGCGGGGTACCGATCCGACCCTATGAGTTCCACAACTGCCCCAACACCATACCCATCATGTTATTTGAATTTATAAGTACCTTGACAGTATTTGTGTTTCACTATATAGTCACTGCATTCTTATAGCTCCATTGTGAAGTAAACTTTGAAAATATCGAAGTCACGAGTATTTTATTCTCCATCGATAAATTGGCTCTTTTGAGTGAGGAAATCCTCAGATATAGCTGTTGGATTCTCACTTACACTTAATTTTTATAATTTGTAATAAATAGACTAATAATAAGAAATTTAGATAGTATTTGAGAATTAAATAATAATAGAAAGTAATTAAGAATTTGAGAAGAAATTGAGAGGATAGAATTGTATATAAGAAGATTGAGATCTGAGAAAATTATTGTTGAGAAAACAACGAATTAAGGTGGGTATTTATAGAAAAAAATTTAAATATATTTTTGAATTAAAAAATTATTCCAAATGATTGTTGGCTGAAAATCAGCCAATGGTCATTTGGGGTCACCGACTGTTTTTATTTTTAATTTTTAATTTTTTTACAATTCCAATGTCGGTTTTGCTTTCAGAACCTTCGATTTCAATTTCATTTTTTATGAAACTGGAACATCGATTCCTGTAATCGAAAGTTCCAAGTAATTCTGATTTCAATTCGGAATCGAACACTGACCGATCCTAGCAAGAGGTACGTAAAAAAAATTTGGTTCGCATGCTTTTCCTCTTGTGATGTTTTAGTCCGTCTTGAATCATGTTGTGCGCTTTCACTATCCGAATATCTAAAATCTAAATCTGACCCCGCCCACATACAGATTGTGTCATGCTCGTTTGCCTTGATGAAACGTGCCGTGTCTACGAGCCCAATGAATAGCCCTCCTCGTTGGCGACTTATACTTTCAACCCACAATGTGTTGGAAGAGTTTATTCCGCCGTTATCAAAACTATTTATTTTTATTAATCTTTTACTCATTTACCATCAACAACTTAAAGCCCCTAAAAAAGAATTTATTCTATAAATTAGGTATTTGAAAAAAAAAAAAAAAAAACCTTTCAATTTAGTCGTTCACTTTCTTAATGATTTATTTGAATTGATAGAATGAGATGGGTCAAAATAAAATGCGATCAGATAAAATAAAATAGAATGAAGAGTAACATACAATTTTTTTTTTTTGAAATCGTTAGAAACCTCACAGCCAAATTATCAATTCTGGACTTAAGCGGAGCAGGTAAAACCTCAGGTTATCCCAAACTTTTATAAGAAACACATCTCTGGATTCGAATCCAGAATCTCAAGATAAGATATTATTCGTTAAATAAAAAATAATGAAACTGAATGTAACTAAATAAATTTTAAAGATAATTATACAAATTTGTATATTAATTTTTCAATGGATAAATTTATTTTCACATGTAATCTTTTTTTTTTTTACACAACTTGTTGATGGTGTTTTCAGACACTATTATGTTTAAAACAACACGACAATGGTAGAAGGGTAATTCCCTTCTTGGGAGAGATCACTAAAACCGACCCGACCCATAAAAAGCCAGCAGTAAGGGCCCGAGCCTTTCACAAATAAAAGGCCGACCATAACATGAGGATACCGAGCACATTATGGTTACAGACCGATCTCTTTATGATCGGCAGCCGAGCACTATGGTACGAATGACCAGGGATCATCAGAATCGGCGGCAGCATGCTCAGTTCAAAGGACCATTATGACCGCCTCATGAAGACCGACCAGATAGCGAGATATGCTCCAGAAGATGACACCCTATCCTTGCGGATAAGAAGACAATCCTACCTTCATAAGAAATACTGACGAAGGCAGTGTCCTAAAAGGATAAAGGAAAAAGGTAGATTTGATGAAGGAATCTTTGTGGGAACAGGAGAAAGTTTTCAACTAGGAATCCTCATACTAAGAGGAATCTGATTCCTTCACTATTATAAATAGAAAGGTAGAGTATGTGTAAAAGGCATCAGAATCAAGATCAATCTCATTGTGCTAAAACTTGTAAAGCACAAGAGATACAAGTTTCAGCAATAAAATAACAGTCATGTTTGTGTCCATGGACGTAGGTCGGATAAAAATCCACCGAACCACGTTAAAACTCATTGTTTGATTGGCGCATTATCTACCTTCTGCTAAGTTTGCCTTTGGTTTCCCCCATAACCAAACAAATTCACTATTGAAGGAGGATTACCTCGGGAGTGATATTCCCATATTACCCTGAGACCAAAATCCGCCGTCAACAGTTGGCGCCGTCTGTGGGGATCTCAACAAAAAGCGGTTCGCGTAGTAAGACAATGGCAGAAGGCGGGAATCATCAATCTTCAGGGAGTCCAGCAACAGACTGGATGAAAAAGATGGAAGAAAGCATGAAATCCATGATGGATCGGTTGGAGAGAATGGAGGGAACGAACAACGAGAGACCAGACATCGGAACCAGTCGAAGAAAAAGTGAAAGAGCAGAAGGGAAAATGGTGATAGACACAAGTGAAGACGATAGACCCAGGAGGAGGGGCCCCTATGGGATAAAATCCGTAGTTGTAGAAAAATATTCGCAAACAGAGGACACGTGGGAAGAAGAAGAAAAAGGAAGACCATCACCGGATCCCTCCTATGACAGTCTCTACGACTTCAGAAAAGAGGACATGGAGCATAGCGAAAGTGTGCGGGAAATTCCAAGGGATGAGGAACGCCGCACCCGGGGCAATAGACACACGGAGGGGCACAGGATATGACATGGCGGCGCAAGCAGCGAAATAAAGTCTTGGTTAAAAAATGAAATGACCAAGTGGGGAGTAGGCCTCAGGACCGATGCAGGGGATGCCCGGGATAGTGAGGAGGAATCTCCCCTCGAGGAAAAAATAAGGTCGGAAAAATTCCCAAAGCGATTCAGCATGCCGACCATGGCACCCTACAAAGGCCACTCTGACCCGAAATCACACATCGAAAGCTTTGTCTTGTTGATGGAAGTCCAGGGAGTAGTAGGAGATGCCATCTGCAAAGTGTTCCCCTAACTTTAGGTGGACCTGCCATCCTATGGTACATAAGTCTGGCTCCGGGGAGCATCGGAGGCTTCACACAACTTAAGAAGTCGTTCATTCGACACTTTAAAGGGCCTGCGTCCCCAAAAAGACGATTGGAGAATTAAGACTTATAAAGCAAGGAGATGAGGAGCCCCTGAAAAATTTTATTGAGAGATACCACAACATGGTACTGGAAGTCGGGGGATATGAGTCCCTAGAAGCCCTAGAAAGCTTTAAATGAGCCCTAAAGGTCGGGAGGCTATGGACTCATCTAAGAATCCAGGACACGCCGGATTATGCCACTGCTCTAGAGGTAGCCCGGAAATTTGTCTTGGTAGAAAGCGAAGAAGAAAGATCTCCCGAAGGGGGACGGCCATTCGGGAAAGAACAGCAAGAAGAACATAGGCTCCCCGACAACCAGACAGGGAATTCAAAAGATTCAATCCAAAACCCAAAGAATTCAAACCGATACCTCGAAGAGATCAGGAAGGAGGGTTCGCTACCCAGGTGAATCATGTAGTCTGAGAAGAAACATATATTCCCCTGAGCAAAACACCAGGGCGAATCATCATGGAAATACAGGAAAAAGGCATCTTGATAGAACCCGACCTCAGGAGATTCCCCCCAGATAAAAGGAACCAGAAGTCTTACTGCATACATCATAACCTGAGGGGGCACATAACGGACGAATGCAAAGATCTGCGGGAACAGATGGAGGACCTAGCCCGAAATGGGTATCTAAATAGTTATATCGACCATGAAACCATGGCGGCCAGACAAAGGGCATGAAACCGACAGGTGAACATCATCGCAGGGGGAAGTACACTGGCCGGGGACTCCAACCGGTCAAGAAAGAACTATAGCCGAGCTCAAGGGGCAGAGGTGCTAGGAACAGAAAGACCCCCGACACTACAAGGGGGTCGGTCGGTGCCCATAATGTTCACCGACGAGGATGCACGAGGGGTGATTTTTCCCCATGATGATGCGCTGATAATCAAAGCTACAATCAGCGGCACAAAGGTGGATAGGATCCTGGTAGACCCCGGAAGCGCGGTGGACATAATATCCAAAGAAGCTTTAGAAAGCCTGGGAGTAGAATACGTAACCCTAACTAATGACGGCACCCCCTATATGGTTTTGGAGGCTCAACGGTCATCCCGCTGGAAGAATACAACTAGCAACAACCATCGGAACTCACCCTAGAACTTGGACAGTCATGGTAAACTTCACCGTGGTGGACTGCCTGAGTAGTTACCAAGTCATTGTCGGCCGGCCTTTTATGATGAAAACAAAGGCTGCGATGTCCTGTTACTACTTGAAACTGAAATTTCCTACCCGAGAATGGATCAGAATCATATGCGGAAGTCAGAAGATAGCCCGTAGTTGCTTCGCCACTCTCTCACGGGAAGCCCTCTGCATCGAAGGAAGCACCAGGAAGAGGCAAATGAGGGAAGACGGGGAAAATCCAAAGAAGGACCCAGGTCCGCGCCCGGAAAAAGTTGCCCGGCTAGAGGCAGCCGAAGAATTAGAAGAAGTCAACATGTTCGGACCGAATAAAAGCATAAAGATATGGGGAACTTAGACGAAATCCTAAAAAATAACCTGCTGGAATGCCTACGGAAGTACCCCGACATCTTCGCATGGGGACACAATGACATGCTCGGGATTGATCCAAAATTCATCAGTCACCGCTTGGCGGTAAACCCGACACATAAACCAGTTAAACAGAAAAGAAGAATCTTTAACCAAGAACGGTGCAGAGCAGTGGCGTCCGAAGTGGAAAAACTGTTAAAAGCAGGCTTCGTCAGAGAAGTCAAGTACCCAGAATGGGTTTCGAACGTGGTATTGGTAAAGAAAGCAAACGGGAGGTGGAGGATGTGCGTGGACTTCACCGACCTCAACAAGGCGTGCCCGAAAGAAAGCTTCCCACTGCCAAACGTAGACCAGCTGGTAGATACGACAGCCTGCAAAGGACTGATGAGCTTTATGGACGCCTTCTCATGATACAACCAGGTCAAGATGCACCCTGCTGACAAGGAGAAAACAACTTTTGTCACCGATCATGGGCTTTATTGTTATAAAGTAATGCCATTCGGATTAAAAAACGCAGGAGCCACCTTTCAGAGACTGGTCAACAAGATTTTCAAACCACTCATCGGCACAACAATGCTGGTGTATGTTGACGACATGATAACAATGTCTGAGGTGACAGGGAGTCACGTGACCGACCTGAAGAAAACCTTTGAGTTATTAAGGAAATACCATTTAAAACTCAACCAAAAAAGTATGCCTTCGGGGTGGCCTCCGGAAGTTTTTAGGCTACATGGTGAGCTCTAGGGGCATAGAAGCAAACCCGCAAAGATACAAGCCGTACTGGACTTGAAATCTCCCAGGACGGTGAAAGAAGTTCAAAGTCTAACCGGCAGGCTAGCCGCGCTTACGATTCATCTCCCAAGCAACCGACAAATGCCACCCTTTCTTCAAAGCCATCAAAAAAGCCCAAAAGGGGATCGACTGGACTCCGGAGTGCGAAGAGGCCTTCCAACAACTGAAACAATATCTAGCACAGCCCCCGCTCCTAGCAAAACCTCTCCTAGGAGAGACATTATACTTATACTTGGCTGTTTTAAAACACGCAGTAAGTTCGGTGCTGGTGCAAGAGGCAGACCGAATCCAAATACCAGTATACTATGTCAGCAAAGCCCTGTTGGACACAGAAACCCGGTATCCCGTACATGAACTAGTCGCCCTATCTTTGATCACCGCAGCTCAGAAATTGCGGCCTTACTTCCAAGCCCACCCTATCAAATTTTACACCGACCACCCCTTACGACAGATCTTACAAAAACCAGAGGCCTCGGGAAGGTTGATGAAGTGGTCGGTGGAGTTAAGCGAGCACGACATCTCCTACCTTCCAAGAGTAGCAATAAAAGGACAGACTTTGGCAGATTTTTTTACAGAATTCACCGAACCCCAGATCTTGACGGTAGGGGAAGACAAGTGGGAGATGTCAGTAGATGGGTCTGTCAGCTCACAGGGCGGCGGAGCCGGGATCGTGTTAAAAAATAACAAGGGGGAAGAAGTATTATTTGCATTAAGGTTCGCCTTCGAAACCACAAACAATGAAGCCGAATATGAAGCAATCTTGGCCGGATTAAGGCTGTGCACAGTAGTGGGAGTCCACAACGTGGTAGTAAGGAGTGACTCACAGCTTGCTATTCAGCAACTAAAAGGCGAATTCCAGGCCAGGGAACCCAGCATGAGAGCCTACTTGACCGAGGTAAAGAGGTTAATAGGAAAAATGAGGAACGTTCACTTCGAACAAATCGGACGAGAAGACAACGGCGAAGCAGATTCTCTTGCACGGCTCGCATCTTCAATAAAAAGAGAATCCCAGAACAATCCCCCTAATCTGCCTCTGAGAAAAGAGCGTAGGAGAACTCGAAGTAGGAACCCTGGATGAAGAAGATAAAACTTCATGGCTACAACCGATCAGAAAATATTTGGAAACAGGAGAGAACCGAGGACAAAGGAGGCCAAGAAACTAAAATTCAAAAGCACCAAGTTCTCCCTACGAGGGGTGCTCTACCTGCTGGAGAGGCTATACCGTACCCCTCCTGAGATGTCTAATAGAGGAGGAAGCAGATTATGTGCTCAGGGAAATTCACACGCATCTGTGGAAGTCACGCCGGAGGAAGATCAATCGCCTTCAAAGCCGTAAGACAAGGATTTTACTGGCCGACCATGCATCAGGACGGTTGCGGATAGCCCAAAAATGCGAGGTTGTCAGAAAAATGCCAACATCCACCATCAACCGGCAGAACAATTAACCACCATGTCCAGCCCCTGGCCGTTCGCACAGTGGGGGCTAGATATCCTAGGGCAATGCCAAAAGGGCGAGGGCAGGCGAAATATGCAATCGTGGCCATAGACTATTTCACAAAATGGGCAGAAGCCGAGCCGCTATCCACCATCACGGAGAAAAAGGCCACAGAGTTTGTAAAAAAGAACATAATCTGCAGGTTCGGAATCCCCGGGCGATCATCACCGACAACGGGAAACAATTCGATAGCAAAAGATTCAGGAAGCTCTGCGAAGACCTCCAGATCGCTTTAAAATTCGCCTCGCCAGCCCATCCCAAGTCAAACGGACGGTTGAGGCAACAAACAAAACCATCAAGGCAAACCTTAAAGCTCGGCTCGGATCATGCAAAGGCTTATGGGTCGAAGAATTACCAGAAGTGCTATGGCGCATCGGACGACCTACAAAGATTCCACAGGGGAAACACACCATTTTCCCTATCATAGGATGTGAGGCTGTCATCCCAGCAGAAATCAGGGTAGCAACTCACAGGGTCCGCCACTTTGGGAATGAGCAGAATGAAGAACTTATCAAAAACACCACATCGACCTGATCGAGGAAAAGAGAGAGAAATCAGCTATGAAAGCAGCAGTCTACCAACAAAAAATGGCCCGTTTCTACAACAGAAAAGTTCGGACCCGCTCCTTCCTCCCGAGCGACTTAGTATTGAGAAGGGTCACCTTAAACACCCGGCGACCAGAGGAGGGCTCGCTAGGAGCCAAGTGGGAAGGGCCATACAAAATCACAGAAGTGGTAAGGCCAGGGGCTTACTTCTTGGAACAGCTGGACGGCACAAGATTAAAAAAGCCATGGAACGCCGAAATGTTGAGAAAATACTTTCAGTAAACTCTCTCTTCCTCCTCTTATTTGACAGCAACCCAATAAGGGACATAAATCCCAATACAAAGCCTCTCTCAAAATGACCCACAGAGAGTTGTAAGAAGGGCAGTATGTCCCCGAAGATAAATAAAACTTCCCTTTCACCCGCTCTTCTAAAAATAATTTTGCAAAACCATATTCAAAACTCCGGGGACATACTCAATACAACGGTCCAAGGTCAAAAGCACAAAAACCACAACCCACAACTCCCGACCACGGCTACCACCATAAAAAAACAAAGTCACACCAGAACCAGTCGACTCCACACAAGCATCAAACAACAGGGACAAAAGTGAATCAAAGTATAAATCCTTGGGAAGCATAGCACGGGGAGGGATGATACCCCCATGGCGATTGCTCGCTCCAAGCATTACCAAACATAAGAAGGAATATGTCCTTAAAGCTTCAAACACCTCGGGGTTGGATCTTGTTCCGCCGAGGTCACTTGACTATTCGGCTCGGGGTCGGGTTACGTCCCATCGAGTCATGCTCATTGGTCTGGGGACGAGACATTCCCCCAGAACCAAGTAACTCTCTTGGCTCGGGGTCCTCAGGGACATACTCGATACATAAGGATCCGTGAGAAGCATAGCACATGGAGGATGATACCCCCGTGGCGATTGCTTACTCCAGTGCTACCGAGCATAAAGGGAACATGCCCTTAATGTGTCGAGCACTCTTTTGATCCTCACTTACCCGATGTAATGGATCCGTGGGAAAGCATAGCACGGGGATAATGCCCCCGTGACGATTGCTAGCTCCAGTGATACCGGACCTAAGGAGGAATATAACCTTAGTATCCCGGACAATCTTTGATCCTTTCATTATTTGGATCCAAGAGAGGCGCAGCACGGGGATGCGTTATGCCCCTGTAGCGTGTGTCTGCTCCAGCGTGGTAAGGAGGAGCCCTCGTACAATACACAGGCTCCACAGTGACCCGACTTGTAGAGGATGTGCCCTTACCATTCAAACGCTCTCCTGATCCAAATCCTGGTTCGCCGGGACACTGAATTGAAAGATTCAGAATTGTGTTTTGGAAACCTCAGACATGACGCTGTTTTAAGGAATCCGTGCTGTTGTTTACGCTTGTGAAAAGTTTTTGGGACAAGTGCTAAGTCACCCCCACCTTTTGATTTTATTTTCGAAAGTTTTGTTTTTATTTTTTCGTCGGTCTGACAAGGGGACGCCCAAGTTAGATTCGATAGGGTTTCAAAGATGGATACACTTCCTATCTGAATAAATCCCAAGGATTAACCAGTGCTCGGGGCTGGACTCGTTCCGCCGAGGCCACTTGGTTAATCGGCTCGGTGCTGGATTCGTTCCGCTGAGGCCACTTGATTATTCGGCTCGGGGCTGGATCACGTTCCGCCGAGGCCACTTGATTAATCGGCTCGGGGCTGGATTTCGTTCCGCCGATGCCACTTACTTATTCGACTCGGGGTTGGGTTACGTCCCACCAAGTCAGCCATTTGGACTGGGACGTAACATTCCCCCAGGTCCAAGTGTCTTTCTCAGCTCGGGGTCGGGGTACGTCCCACCGAGTCAGCCCTTCAAACTGGGGACGTAACATTCCCCCCCCCATCAAGTTCCTTTCTCAGCTCGGGGTCGGGGTACGTCCCACCGAGTCAGCCCTTCAGACTGGGGACGTAACATTCCCCCAGGTCCAAATGCCTTTCTCAGCTCGGGGTCAGATTATGTCCCCCCCCAGCTCATATTCTCTCCACAAAGAGGTCTCAAACATTCGAAGGGAAATATAAAAAAAACGAAATAAAAAAAATAGAGAAAGAAAGCACATATATATATATATAATATATTCAAAAAAAAAATAAAAGTGTTATTACAAAAAAGAAACAAGTATACACAGGGCCCCGTCCGGGTTACCCCTTCTTTAAACAGCCCGCGCAGGGGCAGGAAGTTCTTCCTCGACTGACTCAGACGATGGAGGGATCAGCTCGGTCTCAAGAACGGGAACAGTAGCTTCAAACTCGGCGACACGGGAGACCTCTACTTCAAGAATGGGAGGTGGAATCTCAGGGTAGCCCTCGCCAGGAGATGGAACCTCAGGTCGGCTTTCTTGGGAAACCTGGGAGACCGGGGCAACAGAAATCGGGTCGTGATCCATCACCTCCTCGGAAGAAGGGGGAGCCACTTCTGGAACTCCTCTCTCCTCCTCAGATATTTCCCCTTTACAGAAATGAATGGCTGCATGGACTGGCCCCATATCCAGGTCGGGAAGCACCATTGGTATGATTTCAGCACAATCACAACATCACCGACCCCTTCAAGACGAATGGAGTCCCTCTCGGCCTCCCACTCGAGCTCCTTATCCCTGAGCTCGGCACGGGCCCGTCCCAGTTCCTCCTATTTGGCCCGCAGCTTATACTCCACACGCTGCCCACTTCCACCTTAAGGATCTCAATCTCAGCCCGGGCATCCACCAAACTTGCTCTAGCTTCTTCAGCATTCTTGCCCTCCAGAGTAGCTGCAGCCCTAAGAGCTTTGTTTGTTTTGACAGCCTCGACCGCAGCCAGCTCATGGTCCTTATTCCTCTCCTCGGCACTAGCCAGCTTGGCCTCCACTTCAAAAAGACGATTCTGAAGCCTCTGGACTTGACCGCCCTCGGACAAAAGGCTTATGAACAGGTCCTTATTTTTTGCCGCCAAGTAATTTGCCTGCCAAGAAGAAAAAGAAGTCAGTTTCAAACTAAGTCTGAAAGACACCTCGGATGTAGAAGAGAAGAAAAAGAAATAACCTGAGCCAACTGGGAACGCAACTTTGCGACCACCTCCTCAGGTGAAAGGTCCTCAAACCGCGGAATCTTCTCAGGAGGTACAGCCCCAGCCAGCTCATTGAAAGCCGGTACCAAGTGGGAAGTAGCCTCCCTGATATTCTTCCCAAGGTCATCAACTCCGAGAACCACCGCACCCTTCAATTTCTTGGAAGGACCCTCCTCCCGAACTGGAGTTTCTCTGCTCGGAGCTCCTCCTCCTCCAATTCCCGCCCGCCTCAATTGAGGATCCACAGCTCCAAAACGACGCTTCCTTCTCCTGGAAGATCTCGGAGGGCTATCAGGACGGGTAACACCCATTGGAAGCACCCCGGAAGGCGAAGACCGACCTTGAGAGCCCGGACGCCCCATCTCTTCAACCACCTTCCCGGCCTCAGAAGTTTCAGGCCGTTTTCGAGAAGTACCAGCTCCGCCAGGGCTAGTTTTCTTCGAAACACCGGTCAACCGATCAAGGTACTTTGGTCTCTTCGACATACCTGCAAAGAGCAAAGGCAAAAGAAAGGTTCAGGACCTGAGCATACAAAAAAAAGAAAGAAAGAAGACATCAAACATGATAAATAAACGAGGGAACTGGCTAAGAAGATCAACAGACATCTACCTATCCGACCCGAGACCTTGGGAGGAGCGGCCCGTATAAGTCCTGATTCAAAGAATGCCGCATCGTTTACCAACTCCCTCCAATGGGCGGCATACCGCCGAGCCCAGAATACCCGCTGCTGGACCTGATGGGAGACCTTGGGAGCATCTCTCCAACAGGCTAGGAGGAATAGAAGAAGAAGGGGTAAGAATCCAAACAGCAAAAAAAAAACTAAGGGAAGAAAAGCTAAAAGTTAGTATCCTAACCTCCCGCCCTAAAGATGTCTGGAACCAAGATCTCCTCTTCATCCGACCTCAGGGTCCGTCCTCAATTTCCAGTGGCCCAGAACTAAAGATCTTTGAAATTCTTATTGGAGTCGGGGAGTTTTTGGACGACGTTTGACGAACTGTTGTAAGCTGAAAGATAATACCAGCCGTGGTGAGTCTTTGGGTTGGCCTTCAACCGATATAACCTCTTCACCTCTTCAAAAGAAGGTTCTCCAAGCCCCGCCCGATGCCAAGCTATATACAATCCAGCCAAAATCCTCCAACTGTTTAGACTCAGTTGACAGGGGGCGATCTCCATCTCGGCCAGCATCCAGGCAAAATAGGGCTGAATTGGCAGTCGGAGCCCGCATTCAAAGAAAGCTGGGAGAAGGGCCACGGAACCCTCGTCAGGCTGACTGGCACGATCACATGGAAGAGGGACCTCAAGGGCAATGTCTATCGGGATGTCATATCGTTGCCGAAGCAGTGCTAGATCATCCTCGGTTATCTTAGAGGGCCGAACCATGTCCAGAGCCGAGCCGTCAAAATCTCACTGGGCTTCGGATCCTCCCGAGGAACCCTCTGATGATAAGAATCTTGTTCGATCTCAGAAGGAGTGGGGGTAGTATCAAGGTCTTCCACACTGGGTGCCCCCGAGCCCAAGGACAGCTCTTCAGCATGGGGTATTGAGGGTCTAGCAGGGTTTACAGGGGAAGATCTGTTGTCAGACGTTCCTGACATCCTAAGAAATAAAAAGGAATGGGAAGTCAGTATATAGCTAAAACTCTAAACTACTCAGGAATTCCAAGAAAGCTAAGCAGGTGGGTTCTAAAATGCCCTAACAAAATCCGACAAGACATAAATCACTCCCTAACAACATCAAAGCTAACAAAAGATTCACAACACACAAAAAGAGGAGAGGTCGTTCAGAAAACTTACTTGTTTCTTTCAGAAAGACTGAAGATTGCACAGCACGGTTTGCTCGTCCCCTAAATTCGCAGGCCACAGCGGAGAAAGAAGAAAAATGCACGGCTGAAAGAAACTCCGGGAGTACTGAGTCAAGTGAGTCACGGTTGAAATATTCACTGGAAAGATTTGCCAAAAAGACTGCACAGTGAAAGCCCCGTCTTTTTATAGTCATGAGTGGGACGCTCATGGCCGTTGGATCAAGAAAAGAAACCCGGATGGGCGCCAAGTGTCAACTACAAAAGAGGTCTGCCAAAATCAAACGAGCTGTTGAGATCAGCACACTACTAAAACACCATACACGGTCGATTCACTTTCTTTTTGGCGGGAATCCGACAGATGATTGACCAAGTGTCACACTTAGGAAAAACCCTAAAGGCGATTTGATGGGCATTAAACAAATGTGATTGTTGTGCGTCTCGAGAAGAGGTGCTCGAAAAGAGGCGACGAGAATTTCAATTCAAACCCGGATCGACCACCAACAAAGTAATCAGCACACCATCTTTATATAGTTCCCGGCACCAACTCGTATACTCGTTGGAACCGAGAACTAGGGGACAGATGTTGATGGTGTTTTCAGGCACTATGATGTTTAAAACAGCACGACAAGGGTAGAAGGGTAATTCCCTTCTTGGGTGAGATCACTAAAACCGACCCGACCCATAAAAAGCCAGCAGTAAGGGCCCGAGCGTTTTACAAATAAAAGGTCGACCATAACATGAGGATACCGAGCACATTATGGTTACAGACCGATCTCTTTATGATAGGCAGCCGAGCACTATGGTACGAATGACCAGGGATCATCAGAATCGGCGGCAGCATGCTTAGTTCAAAGGACCATTATGACCGACCTCATGAAGACCGACCAGATAGCGAGATATGCTCCAGAAGATGACACCATATCCTTACGGATAAGAAGACAATCCTACCTTCATAAGAAATACTGACGAAGGCAGTGTCCTAGAAGGATAAGGAAAAAGGTAGATTTGATGAAGGAATCCTTGTGGAAACATGAGAAAGTTTTCAACTAGGAATCCTCATACTAAGAGGAATCTGATTCCTAAACTATATAAATAAAAAGGTAGAGTATGTGTAAAAGGCATCAGAATCAAGATCAATCTCATTGTGCTAAAACTTGTAAAGCACAAGAGATACAAGTTTCAGCAATAAAATAATAGTCCTGTTTGTGTCCGTGGACGTAGGTCGGATAAAAATCCACCGAACCACGTTAAAACTCCTTGTTTGATTGGCGCATTATCTACCTTATGCTAAGTTTGCCTTTGGTTTCCCCCATAACCAAACAAATTCACTATTGAAGGAGGATTACCTCGGGAGTGATATTCCCATATTACCCTGAGACCAAAATCTGCCGTCAACACAACTCATTTTCAATGACTCGATATCTTTTTTATTATATTCTCTTTCTTCCACTTTCATCTATCCAAAATCCAAACAATAAATTTTATTTCTAAAAAAAAGTAATATATTTTATCCCCATAATACCCCTTTTTAGTCTCCGTTTTATTTTCAATTGACTTTAACAAAGTAAAAACCTTAAAACCCAGAAACGGCGCTCTTTTCCCAAATCGCGAAAAACAAAATTCCCAAAAGAAGCAGCAGCAGCTTCCAATCTCAAGCTTTACCAGAGTTTCAAAATTGAGCGTTTAAGTTCCTGAAGATGCCGTCGGACGACGCTAAGTCAGTGAAGAAAATGGAGGAGGCGGACGAGAAGAGCTTGAGTTTCTTGCTGGAATCTCGCAAGAAGAAACCCACAAATGGTAAAGTTAAGAAAGAAGAACCCAAAGATGACGATGGCGATTTTCAGAAACCCCTCAGAAAAGCAGCGTCTGGCTCTAAGGTCAAGAAGGAACACAATGCCATTGATGACGATGATCACAAACCCATCACCAAAAAGAAATCATCTGCTTCTATTAAGGCTGACAATAACAAGGTTTTTCCCCCGTTTCTAATATACAAAGAACTCTCCTTTTATTCATTCATGTTTGTATCAGTAATCAAAAGCAGCCTAGTTGATTAATGGGTGTGCTTTTGTTTACTTTTGTGATTAATTAATTGGGGAGAAGGAGGTGAAGAAGAAGAAAAGTAAGGGGGAAGAGAAGAAAGCTGAAGCGGAAGCTGAGCAGAAAGGGAGGAAGGAGAGGAAAGTTTATGATTTGCCTGGTCAGAAGCGGGATCCTCCTGAGGTGGTAAAAATCTTGTTGTGTTTTGGGGTTAATTTACTGTTAAGTGTTTGTTATGGTTCTTGCTATGGTGACTTCTTAAATGGGGGCTTTCAGTAATGGTGCGTTTTGAAATTGCAGAGAGACCCGCTAAGGATTTTCTATGAAACACTCTATAAGCAAGTTCCCAACAGTGAAATGGCACAATTCTGGTAAGGTTTTTGGCTCTTATCATTTTATTTTGTTTGATAATGTATCACTCTTTTGGGATACTAAGTTTATGTTAGATTTCCCATCTGATTAGAAACTAGAAGAGGAAAAAGGGAAGAAAAATGCTTCAGTTTTCGTTATTTTCTCATGTTTCAAGAAACAAAATGACGTTTAGGGTTGTAATATTATATATGTTAACTGTTTGTGAAGAGGAAAGACGATCATTTTCTCAGGTGCCGCTATAGTCAAACCACAAGTTTGCTTAAGTTTTGTATGAATGGAGGCAATGGAATATAGAAAAAGACATTGTTGCTATCTTAGAAGCAGGCCATCAGTGATAAAAGGGACTAAGCAATTAATAAATGGAACTGTTTCCCCGCCCCCCCCCCCCCCCCAGAAAATGGGGAAAAATAATTAAATTTTACACTTTTATTGGTAAGAAAATACTCTTACTATGCAATTCACAAATTGTTCACCTTAGAGAAACAATAAGGGTTTATTCTTGGAGAGCAAAAGCTAAAATCTCACATGTTGTAGATTTTTGCAAATCATTGATGCACAAGATAACCAAATTGGAACCAAGAGTTTTTGACATTCTAAGTAGTTATATTATACTGCCATTTAACATGTATAATTTCTGGCATGGTTACAACTGTATGATTGCTCTCTAATTTGGACGAAGTTGAGTATTGAGAATTTCCATTTCCTGACTCGTTAGGTTTCAGTAACCAACTCCTCATTACCGTGCTGCCCCTCTGGCCACCTTATAGGGTTCTAAGCACTTGCTTTCAAGGATGGGTGGCATATTCAATTGTACTATATCACCTATTTGGCAGTTGCCAACAACTGCTCCTCATAGGAGTACATGGGGTATATCCCAATGCAGTCCACTGTTTGTCTTTGTGTTACCTTAACCATATGTATACAATATAATAGATGAATTAGTTTCGAGACAAGACATACATCTAATGTTCCACATGTGACGGATATAAATTGTGATTTGTGAATGTTTTTTTTTTTTTTTTTTTAATTTCGTGTCATTTGTGAATAGTGAACATTTTCTCTCTTGTCAATCCAACTCCTAAAAAGGAAGTTGAATTTGGTCACTGTATTTGATTCAAATATTAGTGTATGGGTTGAATGCTCTATTTTATATATTTTGCATTCTAATACACATTGTTCTAAAACGTGCCGCCTAGGCGGATAGGCCGCCGCTTGGGGCCAGGCGCTCGCCAAGATGGGCAGCATTTTCCGCTCATTCTGGCAAATTTTGGCTGTAAAATTCTTTGGTCAACAGTCGTTGACCGCTGTTGACGGGCAGTCAACCGCCGTTGACTAACTCAGAATTTGAAATTGAAGCTGTTTTATAGCCGGATTTTACACTCTAACCTTAATTTTATAAAACTAACTCTCTAACTCATCAATTTTAAAAAAAAAAAAAAAAAACCCCGATTTGAAGCATAAATCTTAATTTTAAAAAACTCTAATTTCTTCAATTTTTCTTAGTTTCTCATCAAATTGACCCTATATAAATCTTACCTATTAGTCAAACAATATTTTCCTATAATTAATTTGTCAAAATCATACCAAATCTTAAACCTAATTATGGAAATTCTCTATTTCCGATTAATTTCCTAGGGGCGCTAGGTGATGGGTCGCCACCCGACTAGCACCTAGCGCGTTTTAGAACATTGCTAATACAATAAAATTGCCCATTATGATCCAATCCTGGTTCACGATCCTTGTAATAGGAAGCTTGTCTAATATAATGTTATTCGGTTGATTTAGCTCATTTGAACCACTGATAACTTAGTCTTCCATTGCTTTATACCATGTTACTTGTTTTCTGTGTTATTTTCTTTTTCCGGTGTTGACGTTGTCAAGCTTTGTGTATTAATAGAAGTATGTGACTCAATGTGATTACAGGATGATGGAATCTGGTTTGCTCTCATTTAATGAGGCAAAGAAAGTTTTTGAAAAGAAACAGAAGAGGAACAAGTTCTGTTCCCCAACAAAAACTATTTCTTCCGTAAAGAGAACAACTGAGTCTGTAACTGTTAAGAGAAAACCACCATCTTCCCTGGTTTCTTCAAATAGGAAGATGACGACAGATTCGAAAGTTGCTGTAAAACAGTCTAAGAAGCAGAAGCTTGTCGATGGAAGCTCTGAGGCTGACTCTGATGATGACTTATCAATTAAAAAGGGGGCAAAAAAACAAAAAGCCAAGTAATTGATTAGGTTTTTTTTTTTTACTGTCACTTGTTAAACTTTGTATTTTCAGTGACTTGTAGTTACTTGGACACCTCATTGAAGATCGAATCTGTTGATTTATCGAATCTGACTGCCAGTGTTAACTTGTATCACGGTTATAAATCATTCTGAGGTCTCAGGTTCGCTCGCTATTTATATAATGAGGTTGGGTTATATTAATTTAAATCTACATATTAAAATTTATTCATTTATTTAAGTTAATTTAATATTTAAAATCAAAATAACATTTAATGGTGGTAATTCATTTACCATTAAAATAATTTTTTTCCTATTATTTTGGAATTTTTTTCCCAATTTATACGGAAAAATTTATAATGTAACAGTGATATCACGATGATGAGCGGAAAATATATCAATATTTACCGTCCATGTTACTTAATATTTTGTAAGTTTCTCGAGTTTGATGAACGTTTTGATGTGTTTTTGTTTATTTTGCAAATAAAAATAATATTGAGACCTAATGGAATCAACTCGGGGCTAAAACGACAAAAAAACGGACAAAAATGGAAAAAACGGAATTTCATAGCTCGCGTCGCGACGCGCAACCTTCTTTGTGTCGCGACGCGGTCACATCAACACTGAAAGTAGCCTGTTGACACGCGTCATCAACTGTAGCACGCGCGTGACGCGCAACGCTTCACGTGTCGCGACGCCGACACAATAATGCGCCGAAAGTGTTCCCTACCGACACGCGTCTTCAACTGTCCATCGCGTCGTGACGCCAAGGACCTTACGCGTCGCAACGCTCAATGAAAACGCGTGATACGTGACATCCAGTTGTGCGCGTCGCGACGCGCAACACCTTCTGCGTCGCGACGCGCAGACCAAATTTTGCCTATAATTAGCAACCCTCATTTCATTTCCAATTCATACTTTCGTTTAGGTTTCTATTAAGGAACTTAAGAATTGTATCTCATTTGTATTTATTTTCTGTATTTTTATTATGTATTTTTATTTTTAGTAATATTAGTTTGCGTGTTTTTATTTTCTTTTATGTCTAGTAATTAATTTCCGTTGGGGGAAGGGTGGAGCTTTTAATATAATAATCTAGGTTAATATCACTTATATTATAATATATGAATTGTGATCTAATAATCTGGATTAATTAATGGCAAACTGTGTTACTGCCTATATGGTCGGTTTAGATAACACTTGGATTACCGCCTATATGGCTGGTTTAATTGGACTAAAATGGTTACCGCCTATATGGTTGGTTTTACATGTTTTGACATTATTAATTCATGAGAAAGTTAACCGGATAATAATGTCAATTTATATATTATAAAAAGTGAGATTTCTATGTTTGAAATATTAAAGGTGGATCATTTAACCCTAGCAGTTTATTTTTGATTTAGGGAAGTGATGAAACACAATATTCATGAGTTTCATAATTGATTTAATTATATTATGTATGATGTTTTGACTTGTTTATTGAATCTTGATATTAATGATTCTTGTTGCCTGATCACCAATAAGATTGATGTGATAAACTTAAAATGAACTTGGAAAATAGATTTTAGGTTTCAGCCTTAGATTCAATAGCTCACGATCTCATCTTAGGGATTTCCTTCCAAGATAGACATATACTTGTCGGGCGTGGGTAGCCATAATTGGAACTTGACGTTAATGAATTTGGGTAACTTAGTTAACATAGGAATATAGTTAATTGGGTTACTTTGGATGTTTGCATTCGACTATCGGAAGAGGCTTGTACATATCTTCGTGTTTCAGGTTAACAAACTGATATATTACACATGTATAGGAGAATCAATTCATCATTAGAATAATATCGTGTGGATTCACAACCCTAGATGTTTTATCTTTTATTATTTTCTTTTGTATTTTTATTTATTTATTTATTTTTATTAAATACAACTTCAACCAGCAAACAATCCCTTTTTACCCCAATTAGATACTTGTAAATAAGTAGCGTCAATAATTAATAATAGTAAAGAATTAAGTCCTCATAAGATCGATATTTTTATACTACTTGTGCGATATGTGCGATTGCGTAACGTGTGTGATTTCACCAATCAAGTTTTTGGCGCCGTTGCTGGAGACTTATTTTTCTTGTGTTATTAATTTTGAAGCTATTTACTTTACTTGTATCTAATTTTCTTTATTTTTATTTTTAAATTTTTATTTGTTTCTTTTATATTAGGTGGTTGAAAATGGATCCTTATTGGGTGATGGAAGAATTAAAAATTTTAAGAGGTGAAGATACACCCCATATTAGGGAGACACAATCCGATTTTCTGAGGCCTGTTGTCCAGCCCAACAACTATCAGTAGATGTCAGAGAGAAATAACACAACATTTGCTCAACCATTTCAAGGCAAAATAATAAGATGTGAGATATATGATGGTAACCACCCTAGCGATCATTGCACATTCAACTATAATTCGGGGTGGCATAATTATCAGAGACCTTCATACACAGAACCCACATATTTCACCGAATTTTACTATCCATCTTATCCATCATCAAACTACGATCTTCCTCAAGAACCAGAACCATCAGAGGAAGAACGGTTGATGGACATGCTCAAGAAACGGCAAACTAAATGGGATGCAATGTTTCAGAGTCAAGCGGCAAATTTATGGAGACTGACAGATCAAGTAAGACAATTAATTGATAATCAGAACTACATACCTCACAGAGCATTTTTCTAATGACACTGAAGAAGCCTTCAAGAGTCAAGATGACACCTTAATCGAGACAGAGGCTGAACAATATCAAGAGTCGGAGATATCAATTCAAGAGCCCGAACATGCAGAATCTCAAATTGATCTAGATCATTCTCTGGTCGCTGAGTGCATCTGTAGAGAGAAACAAGTAGAAGAGCTGCTCGTATGAACCACACCAACAGATGAGGATGAAACTCTGAATCCTCAAATTGATACTCGTGGAGCATGCATTGCACAGATGTCAGATGAAGATCTGAACGAGGAAATGCCAAAATACATATGTGAAGAAGAGGTGGAACAAGATGAAAGACAGAAACAAGAGCAAGTGTACGAGCCTATTGAGAATCTCGTGACACCAGAGGAAATATCACATTGGGAGTAAACATCAAAGACACCACCCAGAAGCTTGAAAGAATGGCACAACTGTTAGGGTTGGTGCTTGGAGTGTCAATCGGGATCGTATTTATGTCTGATTAATGAATACGAACAATTCATTTTTCCATAATATTACTTACTTAATGGTTTCACCTCTTGTTTTTATATACGTATTCGATCTTATTACGATTAGATTGAAACTAAATCTGATTTAATGATACGTATATATTAGACAAAGACCTCATGATTTACAATGTAGTGCGCAATTACAACGTAGTTTGTAATTGAAGTTGGGAAGCGTCACTATAAGTTGTATATTCTCAAATAAAGTTCATGGTCAAGATTTACTGACACGGGTCGGTTAGTAAAATCCACTGAGACCAATACATGTCGTAAAATCCGATGGTTTATCCCAATGAACCATGAGTCTTAGGAGACTCGTATATACGTGTAGGTGTTTATTTAATAAATACTGAACGACTCACCGAAGATTTCCTAATAGATGGTACACCAACGTCAATAGGAATCTTCTCGAGTCGAGTAGCATAGTGGTCATTCGACTTGCGATACCACTGTGGATATATGAGACATCCTCCACACTTTGATGGCAGTCACGTCACCGATCTATTTAGATCAAACCTCCGTCTGCTCGTTGGGTGTGGACTCATGCTCATGATATCATGTGAGTATTAGACAGAATCCGTCAGTCCTGTGTACAGGGCATATGTATCTTGAACGTGTTTGCGATCTAGTAAATCCATGTCTGTGGTATACTTCGGAAGTGAGTTTCGAGTGTTATTTAAAGATCATAAATTTGAAAATCGATTATATTAAACCTTAGGGATTTGACGTTCTTATCTATATCCCCGGTATAATATTGATAGCATGTGACAGAAGGATTATATGTGTGAAATGACCTCGATTTGCATAGTTTAGTGAGATTATATGTGGTCGTCATAATTTACGAGTTAGTGAATTATAGACATGAAATTTGATTCTGTGACGGATAAATCTAAACTTAGAGAGTCTCACAATATGAAGTGTACTCGTTGAGCACTTGGGCAATGCGTTATAAATATTATAGATTATTCATAATACTTCACCAGCAAATCGTTAAATCGGTTAAACGGAAAATACATGCATTAAGGAATTTTGGTCAATTAATAATTAATGTGCATTTGTATTTGATATAAGATTTTATTTGATACATATTAATTAATTATCAAATGAGACTTTGACACATGCCATTAATATATGTATTTGTTATTTAATGTAAATAAAAATACATATATAATAATAATCGTATTAATTTATTATTTATGTGTTTAAATGTTAAATATCTAGATAATTAAATTATATCAACATTACATAATCGTATTAATTTATTATTTAAGTATACAAATTGGATTTTGTCAACTTAAAGCTTATTATTATTTAATTAGATTAAATTGAACAAATGACCAAAATGTCCCCTTCAAAGTCGGTCATGGCCTATTATTTTAAGTGAAAATTTTTCTTTCTCACTCACTTTTGAAGCCATGGCCGAACCCTCTCAAGGAAAAAAGCTCCCAAAATTTTCTTGAAGAAACAAGAGAGAAAGTGAAGAAATCAAAAAGAAAGTTTAAGGAAATTATGAGATTTTGAGGTAATCTTCAATAATCTTAAACTTAGAAAGCTTGTTTCTTGTTCTTGAGCATCTAGAATAGTTCTAGGGTTTCTTCCTTTATTATATTTTAGGGCTTTTTGATTTGAAGGATGTATTTGGAGGCTAGATGCATGTGTGAAGTTTGATTGTATAATACTAGTTCAATTTTATCATTTGATGATTTGTTGTCATTATAAAGTGTTATGACCACTCTTGTAACTCCTAGAATTATTCTTGAGCTCTTTATTTTTGGTGACTTTGGTTGGTGTAACTATTAATATGATTAATGTTGAGAAAATTGGATTTAAAGCATGAAAAATTGATAATTTTGGTTACCAAATCAGATCTGGAATTTTTGTGATTTTGGTAATGGAAAGTATGTTTTATAAATATATTGGATGTGTTTTGAGCATTGGAACAATTGTCGGAAATTATTTTAGAGTTGAAATATGCAGAAACGGTGAAAAACGGCGTTACCGGGTGAGTTTCGGGCTTACCGGGTGTCCGCTGTCCAAACAGTGAATTGGTCACTTTTCAGGCAGCCCATGAACTGCCCAAATACTATTGGGGCTAACATGGGCAGCCCCATATGTATTGGTTGGTCGGTTCGGATAAAAACTCATTTTAT